>JAULCE010169978.1:0-11734 GCA_032359355.1 Macoma nasuta | reverse complement strand
TTTAGAACAATGGTTATAGAGAATATTTCTAAAATCCGGAAAAATCTGGAGATCTCCGGAAATATCCGGAGAAATGGTCGGCCTGAGAACAATTTCCTCGGTTTGAGCGCGTGGAACGAATGTCTACAACAGAAATAATGTCTTGGCGATTAAAAACTGATTGGGACTATTCGGCTCTTTCATACTTTTTTAAAATATTTCATAATGATGTAAAACCACAGTCGTGAATTTATAGTTAATATAAACAAAACACACTGTATCATATTCCTCTGAAGTGAGATATTTATTTGAAGAAAGGTCGTTCTAAATCCCATGCAAGCACCTTTAAGGGAACAAACAGTAAGAGGATACATTGTTATATATTATTTCCTCTTTAAGTCATGTCTACACTATTTAACGCTCTGACCATTCTGATGAGACTTTTAACCCTTTCATCGCCATATGCGACTCAAATCGACATTGCAAAAAAGTGAAATCCCAGAGCAGACACCGCCTTAAAAGGCGGTGCTTGACAAGGGATTTTACTTGTTTGCAAAAAAATGTATTCCGAATATTAGGGTTTCGAAAAAGCCAATGTTTTTTTAATTATTTCTGCTATTTCTTTCGTTAAAATATTTGATCCAAAACTGGTCATAACTTAAAAAATTAAATTTAGCGGCGGAAGGTTCAAACCGATGTAAATATATCATGTATCAGTGCTATAGACTTGACATGTATATAGAGTAGAGGGTTGCCCAGCCGTGCGTTTAATAGTAAAAATGTTTTGTACCGTTTCGTATCAATCAAACACTTGCCTTACTAAACGAAAAAGTGTTTCCCCGAACAAGCTTTGGGCCCACCCCGCAAAATGGCAGACAATCCTTGTCGGGAAACAGCTTTCGTATTCATTGTCTGCCATTTTGTTTTTATTGTTGGTTGGAAAACGTTTTTCGAAAACGAAAATAAGCCGTTCATAGCTGCGAACAAAACATGTCACGCGAAAAACGTTTCGTAACGTTTGCCTCTGTTGAACGTAAGGCAGTAGCCCGGATGAGCAACTCAAGCTGAAACCGTCGATCGTCGTCTGACCTATTAGGAACATTTCGAAAAATCAATTCCAGAACATGTCGGAAATATAAATAAAAATATAGTTGACTAAAGTCTGATAGAAAAGGGGAAACACTCTGGATGTTAAACGTACTCCAAAGTAGTTGAATTTACGCTTTGATTTAAACCTCCCCTTCACATAAAACGATCCTGATTTTCCATTTCCTACACTGATTTGAAAACATTTCAAAAATGTCATTTTTCTTTTGCCTAGATTTTCATATTTTAATCGGATAATGTCCGTGTGGATTATATAATTATTCCGGTGTACAAAAATGCCTTAAAAATTGTAAAGCGTGTAGATCGAGACCAGTCACGGACGTGGCGTCTGATTGGTGTATTCATTG
The DNA here is from genome assembly GCA_032359355.1 of Macoma nasuta. Lineage (NCBI taxonomy): Eukaryota > Metazoa > Mollusca > Bivalvia > Cardiida > Tellinidae > Macoma > Macoma nasuta. Next base: position 10,301 of record JAULCE010169978.1, on the reverse strand, counting down.
TCTGTCATTGTTTGTCACTCGTCAGTCAACTACTCGGCTGGTTGTATTTTGTCCTCTGGCTAACCCCTTAAGCACAGGAAATCCTGAACATACACCATAGTGTCTATTTTCATGGTGACAAATCTGGCCATGCAAGACTATCATACAGTAAAATCATCTCTAATGCGACCACATAAAGACAGCCTTAGAGACAAGTGGTAATTTAATGCAGGTCGAAAGTAATGCAGAAAGCTCCCATATGAGATTTCTGCATTACTTTTGATCTATAATATACCACCTGTCTTTGGGTACACACACGCGTCTTCATTAAAGGCATTTGCGGCAGTAAGGGCGGTTTTTTCTAAATAATAGATTTTGTTTAAACGTTGTAGCTTGAAAGAACACGCACACACTTGTTGAAAAATGAAATAAAAAATAGGGGTCACCGATATTTTTAAGATTTTATTGACTCTTTTCTAGTGACCAATGTCACATTTTTCTACGGTTTAGAACCATATAGTTACCTAACTTGTTACTTGATCAATTAAATGCAATGTGAAAAATGCATATGCATTTTTCACATTGCATTTAATTAATCAAGTAACAAGTAACAAATAATTATACAATTTTTAAAAAAAATGTTAACATTTGTGAAATGCTCGTACACCGGTGTTACGTAACTCTCGCGAGAGCCGAGATTTGTAACTGCCGAATACACATTTAAGATCGAATCGATTCGACCTGTTTCGGAACGATTGTGTGACCCATTAACCTAGTTTAAATTACAGACAGCAACACACGCCTGATTAGCCTTAATACTTAGTGTGGTTACACTATGCTGTGTACAAAATTGATCATGTGATTTTTTAAGTTTTCAGTCGGTCTACATATTGACCACACATTCTATGCTGTAATCTCTTTTATAGGCGAATGTAAAGACAATCCGGATACCGACTGTTCAAGGATAGCCAGTTTTGTGTGTCAGACAGAGTTCAACAGGAAGACCTTGTGTCCGAAAACATGCGGAGATTGTGGTAAGAACCGGGTCGGTTTGACCATTTTCGTTGATGGCAGAAAATTATTGAAATTATTGTACGGCAACGAAAATCCTGTGATGTGATTTGCCAATGAGCCCGGTATATAAATTCAAAATCCCAGTGAGCAGCTGTGTATATGACTATTCCCCGTGGGGACACTCACGTCAAACAAAATGACCAACAAATCGCTTCGATACCGTGCTTTGGGTTTACACAAGTCTGCTGCAATAGAAAAATGCAAAACACACGTTTAATGGTATCTATGACAAAAAGAAGAATTTGTAGAAATTCGCAGGAATGAACACAGTGAATTATAAGGGTTTTTTTCCTAAAAAAGCTAGACTTAAAACACGGCGTCATACCAACTCGCCAATAGTTATGACTTCATTTCTCGGGTACACATGTAATATTGGGGCGCTTGAGGTGAAATCTGGTGAGAAACAGAAAATAAGCGCATGACTTGATAAATAATATGAATAAACGATATAAACCTTTGCAGTATAATAAAATAGTTAAACAGTTTTTTGCTAGGGTATATGGCGATTTATTCCCGACTACTCATGTCACCTCTCGCATTACGACTTGGGCGGCATGATTTTCGTCATCCGGATATAAATCGTCATAATCTACTTATAATGTTATGAATAACAAGCTGTGAAGACACTGATCAGGCAATACACCGAACACTTGGCCGCTGGTATTGGTCTGCCCTATTTGTAATGTATTTTCATTAAAAGTCTCACAAAGGCTCTTATATCTTGCAAAAACGGTTATATAGTCGTAGAAATCTAAGATTTGACCTCAAACAAATTGCAGCAGAATAGTTTTGCCTATATGCATTTATTTGAGTTATACAGATTAACATATTAAAAGTATAGAAAAATCTAATTGGTGGAAGTACGCCTAATTTGCATATTTCAAAATGGCCGCCAATATGACTAAATACAGCCATATTATCTTTTAATTAAAAGCCAATTTTGAGGCAATGAGAAAGACTTTACTAAACTAATTTGGTCAGAAGAAGCTTATAAAGATACAAAATGAATGAGATGATCGCAAACTGATCTACTTAAATCCAATATGGCGACCAAAATGGCTGCCTTTAGCTGTCAAATTGCTAACCTTGACATTGACACATTTTTTGTGGCAGTGAGAAAGGCTTTTATAAAAACAGTTTGTAAGGAGAAGCTTATAAAATAACAAAATGAATCAGCTGATCGCAAACTGATCTACATAAATCTAATATGGCGACCAATATGGCTGCCTTTAGCAGGCAAGTTGTAATCCTTGAGATTGATAAGTCTAATTTCAGTTGAATTATACACATCACCAATACAATACCACTGCTACAACTGTCTGTGTGCATTTCTCTAATCAATATCTCAATCAATTGAAGGAGAATTGGCGCAAATTGTGCCACGGCATTCCTAAACAAATGTCTGAGCACAGAAGGCTGTGATCACGGCATATGCACCTATGTGTGTTGAGTCGTGTTTTTGCAATTACATCTGAACATTTCAAAGAGCTCTTGTGGTGCTGGTGCTGATCCGTTTGTCTTAGAAGATACCTTACCTCATCAATGAGCCATCCCCAGTCATTAAGAGCCATGATTCCCATTTCCCCTTTCCAGTCTATAATCTAGTAATATAAGCTTATACTGTACCTGTGGCGTGCTTGTAGCAACTCTCTCACAAAAAGGCCGGTATCGGATAGTTTCCAATCTGACATCCGTATCGGCACCATGAAAACACAACAAAGCTTTCTCACCAGCTTGTTCTATCTGCCTATCTTTTTCAACTTGGTCTGTTAGGTTGAAAACCACAACCTTTTCCTGGAATACCTCAGTGTATTGTATATTCTTCAATCAATGCATTTTCCAGGACCAAACACACGAGAGGTGGTATCAGTATCAGTATCACAGCCTAATAAAGCATGCACACACAAGATGAAGTGGCATTCAACTATCCCAAATGCAAGCTTTGTCTTCTGGATGTCCCAAACTTGGCTTTTCTGAGAGTTTGTTTTACATTCAAGTGCAAAAAAGTGGGATTGCAGGTCAACATGGTGAATGAGTAGGAGCAGCATGCCTGTAACTTTATCTTTAGTTTCAGCAGATTCTACGGCAGTTTGTACAATTACAATACACATCGACATTACCTTTGGCCATGTACACGGTGCATCGGCTCCTTGCAATTTTTCACTCAATCCCGTCCTTTGTTGACGGACTGTCTTCATATCCATCGAGCACAACAACAGCATTTCCTTTTTTTCGAGAAATATAATACCAATGTTGCATTATTGATGTAGGTCGCCGCGTGTGGCAAAGGAATAATTATGATGCAATAGTGTATCCCCGACTAAAACATACTAGACATCACTCAGAAGTTCCTGTTGATCAAGCTTTTCCCAATTTCAGATTACATCGGCTAGTGCTAGTTTGTTTGCTTGTCAGGGAAGTAATGAAGCCTCGAACACTGCTGTTGGATAGCTACATATTTCAAAACTGAATAGCAAAGGGAGTTCGCCAATGAGGTCTCCATCAGATACTAATCTCTGAAACAGTAGTTGCAGGTCGACCTGAACAAATTCTTACTGATCTGGATGGAAGATCGTGTTCCAAATGTGATGCCTGCTTTGATTTCTTGAATACATATACCTGCACATATTGTACAACCATGGGTTTCAAGATCACAGTTGCCAGAGGTTATGATAAGTCTATGTGATCAGGAGCTGCTTCTACTACGCCGTGTGCAAAACTACGCAAAGTCTTGCTGAACTAAATGGATTCCGTTCTAGGAGGTATCTGAGTAGCTCAAGTATATCCTTGAAATCTCTCACCTGCCTAGCATTGGAAATCTCCATGTGCTGCTCGCTAATTTCATATTTTATGCAAGTAAGTTCTTGAATGACATCATTCACTTCCATGCATGCAGGCATTGACCTAAGCCATACGAGACATTGGGTTTCTGTCGTATTTCTACCTCTTGTAAGCCCTCTGCTGGTTTAAAAACTATGCATCAGGACCTTTTCTATGATCAGATCGGTCGACAAGCCAGCTGAAAAGCGATCACTCCGACGAACATCATACAACCCTTGTGTGAACTTCTAATAGACCTTTAAGTATGTCTCTGGGTCATCTGAAAAAACAAATATGCCGATTTTAAAGAGATTGTGTCCAGAAGCAGCAAAGTATGGCACCATTGTATGAGCCGCTCAGTTTCTTGTTCTTTCGGCTTTTAAAAAGCTTTGCAAAATGTCCACAATTTCTATATACTGTAGCTAGAAAGTACTCTGCGGTTAGCATTATATATCGGGTTCTATTTAATTCAAAACTCTCCCCAGGACCTAAGAGAAACAGAGCTCTTCCACTGTTGTATAGTTGGGAGTCAAATCATCACAACTTGTCTGCATATGGTTTAGGTCTGGTCAGGCAATATTTGAACGGGTGTTCTCATTTTTCTGCAGTCTGCATTTCGTCTGCTTCTAGTTGCACGTCCATATCGTTAGTTGGTACTGGCACATTGTATGCATTGGCTATAAAAGTTGCATTAAAAGCAGCATCAACAAGGAGGTGACCTTGGATTGCCCAGGACTTCACCTCTTTCTGTAGCTCACTGTTTGATGACTAACATCAAACTCTTGTAAGTGTTTTCCACCATAGTGGTTGGTCAAAAGTCAGAACTGGTGTAGTATCATACCGGACATTCTGAACACAAACAATGTGAGTGTCGAGTAGATACGTGCATTGTCACGTGGATTCATGTCAATCATCGGGAGAAACTGGACAAGTGACTTTCCAGGTCGTGATGAACAGACTAGCAAGGAGGACTTCAAGAGGATATCTAGCATTTCAGTGGGAACCACCACATATGGGGTTGTGAGTGGTTGGTACAACAGACGGGGAATAACAGAGGGAGCTTTGAAGTATTCGTTATTGATACGTCCCAAAGCAGCAATATCCCCAGCTGTATCATAGGTCCTAGTGATTCTCTTGCTGGTTGAATATAAAGATGTAATTGTACAAAAAGTGCCCTTGCCGTGGAATATTCCTGAACACTTAATTGGAATACTAAAATAAGTTTGGCCTAATAAAAGTTCCTTCAGGAAGGACGGCCATTATGTCAGCCATCTTGAAACCAGAAGAAAACAAACAAACATCCAAAACAGTCCGCTCTCCCATGGTTTGCTTGTTTCGTCGTATTTAATCATCATCAAACAATGCATGACAAAAGACAAGTACTTGAATCATATTTGGAAGGAAAATACAAAGCACATGTAATGTTCGTCATTAAAGGATAAACAAGGTAGATATTTTGTCAGATAGAAACCCACGTTGTCAAAGACATTTGTGACGGGGAGGTTTGTGTCAAATTTGGAAATAATCAACTGGTAAATGCAAAAGTTATGTCGGATAACAATGTTACAAGGGGAGTTCTAGTGGTCATTAAGGAACAAAGCAGTTGACACTAGTTAGCTAAAATGAAGATTTGATCAATTATTAATGTATTTCATTCATTTATGCTGAATTGAATATATTAGAAGTCAAATAAAAAAATAATGGATGTAAAACGATTGATTTAAATATGATTGGCCGCCAAATTTGATTTATGCAAATTAGATATATTTCCACCACTTGGATTTTTCTATACTTTTGATATGCTGTTCTAACAACCTCAGAGAAATGCATAGCAATGAAAATAATTCTGTTGCAATTTGTTTGAGGTTGAGCTTATATTTGACTTAGATTGCTTGGACTAATAATTGTTGAACAAAATAACATGAAGCAAGAGACTGTGAAAGCCTCTTGCTTAAGTACTGTATGCAGTTTTTTCTGCGGTTTCTTCACTCACAGCAAAACCACAACTCTATTTTCAATGAGTGAAATAGTACCTCTAAACCAGTACAGAAGTGGAGGGCAAAAGTCTTCGTTTTTCACTAGTACCAGTTGGCAAACACAAATTCGGTACATTCGGTACTTTTTTCTGAAGTGACATGAAAGGTAAGCATGATTAGTGTCGCAAAAGGCCATGATTACTTAAAAACCTAAGTCATGTCGGTGTTAACATTATATAACAATCATGTTCTGAAGTTTATATAATTTGTTTCTTTCAGATACGAACATACATATTTGTTTTCTGCTGCTTTTGTAGCAGTTATATAGTTCAAAAGAAGCGTACATTGTGCGTGTAAGTTTTGCAGCAGAAAAGTCGGAAACAAACATATGTTTATCCTTTCGATTTAAATGAAAGAGGTCTCGACCTTCCGCAATTTCAGTATGACTTTAGTAACATAAAACATGCTAACGCGGACCGCTTAGCGCAGTTGAAAAAGCGTCGCACTCCTTCGTAGTGACATTTTGGTAGTAAAACGTTCCAGCATATGGTCACATTCCGACAGAAGCACTATTTTTCTTTAATACCTAACACATACTGTTTTAGCAGTTAAATATTTTCGTAGATTTATATTCACATAAATGGTATCGATATGAATAACTCATAAACATGATGACCATGAACTCTGCCTGCTCCATTCTCGAACTTGATTATACAACGCGGAGTTAAATTGTTGAAAAGGGTAAATTAACCTAAATCATTTTTACCTTCTTATTTCTCTATACCTTTCCAGTTGTTTCGGTAGTTTGATATTGTACTTGTCTCATCGATATATCTCTTGTTGATATATAAGGGTTTAAATGTTTTCAAACCATACTGCCGGTTAATACAAACATAACGCATGCCCTTATCTAACACTTGTGTAACCCAAATATTGACGTTAGATATACGAATTTTACCATATTAAGAATGACGTCACACTACACGACGTAAGCTTCAGTTTTTTCCGCTATGAGTAATCTCGTTTCAGTATTACACATAATCTTTACTATGTGATAAAAACAATTTGATGCAAGTTGTCTGTTGAGATAGCTTTTCTTATACGCGTCTAGAATAAAATGACGTCATGCCAATGGCTCGCTTAAAAACATTTTTTTCTTGATTCGTTTAAGACAAGTTTATCTCAAAATACAACTCGGGTCAGATACTGTATATCTCCTTCTGTTTGACACATCTGATCTCCGTCTCAAGAAAATTGTAACCTTAGGGAATTAAGCGTAATGTCGAACATGCAAACAATATAGAACAACACCCATGAAGCTATATGAACTACAACACTTACATAGGTCAAAATTGCGGCCTTGTGCCATTTTCAAGATTTAATTTACGGATAATTTTGTTAAGTTATATCCATCTCTCTATTAAATACAATTTGTTCATATCAAGTTTTTTTACAGAAAGATGGATACTATTGGAAATTAAAAGAGACTTACCTTCGAAATTAGGAAGTTGAAGTTTGATTGAAATGTCATCAACCACAAACTCATTAAGATATAACACAGATATATTGTGGTATGTCGGGTGTGTGGAATAAGCCTTTAGAGAGAGACTGCATCAGTTATCACCATACGACGCAGTAATTAATGAAGAGCCAAATAAGAGAAATACAGGGTTAGGTTGGGAGGGTGTGTTATCCCGAAGGAATTTGAGGCCAATAAGCTTTCAATCAAAATTCAACTTCCCATCTACGAAGATAAGTCTCGTTTAATTTTCAAAATTTATTAACCCTTGAGGGACATCACAGAGATTTAAGTGTTGGTTCTTTATTAATTGTACATGTACATGTATGTTAATAACTTTTATTTAATCACCTGTTTTTACTCCTTGTTGGAATTTATATTTGTTTTAACAACGAATATTAAATTGTATGACTTTGCATACATATTTATAGTAAAACCGACCAAATATTTGGGTATTTGACCAGCCTGCTAGTTTTGCAATGGCATTTAGTGGTACCATGCATTGTTTTAAGCTTCAGATGAAGTAACTGCATGAGTGCTATATGTACACGCTAATAGATCTACCACACATTGTAAGTAGATCAGTCCCCAGCATGATACAATTGCTATAAAAACTGATTTATGAGTCTCATTAAATAACTGATCACACTTTCTCTAGGAAATTTTTGTTCTCTCAATGAATTCTCTGATACAACTAGAAAAGAAAGAATAAACAAGAGATAAATATAGAGTATTGATAATATGTTGTCAAAATCGTTGAAAAGGGTGTTTCTTGAGGTAGCTATCTTTCTCAGATCCTATGCGTTGAAATCAATTTAAAGAATTGAGGAGGCAATATTCGTGGTCATCATGTGGGCTAATTATTCATACTGATACCATAAATACGAACATAAATCTACCATAGTCATTTAATGCTAAACACTTTGTAGTAGGGATTGGAAAAATAGATACAGGGGTGCGAACCCGCGCCGAAACGTTATTTCTACCAAAATGACAACACGAAATGTTAAGTCGCTTTCTCTACTACGCTTAACGTCCCAATGTAGAATTTCATAGAATTTCATTACTAAAGACATATTGCTTATTTCATAAACATCTAAGTCAAATCTGAAGAAAACCTTCGTTTCCGTCTGTTGCGCCGCAAAAAACACAAATACAATAAATGTAAGTTTATTTTTAACGGTATAATTTCTACAAGAGCATTTATGTTTTTAACTGAAAGAAAATACTTATTTCTAACTTCAGTCTACAAACCCATCTACAATATTAACACCGATATGCCTTCGACTTTTAATCTACCACGAACTTTCCGACGCTGTTCATGAGGTCGCCACGGGGTCACAGCGCGGTAACCGCGTGATTAAGTCTAGGGACAAAGTTGTCAAAAATCACCTTTTATCTCATTTCAGAAAAACTTAATCGTAAAAGAGTGTCTCCATAATGTACTAATTTTGTGTTTACAAACTGGAACCACGTCTGCACTATTTCAGATAAACTCTTCCACCCATTGCGATTCGGTTTGCAATTTGCGGTTCAATATTTCCTACAAGATGTCTCGTCGCGACTGCACTGCTTGTAACAAATGGAACAGTTTGACTGTAAATATCTGACATCTCTAAGTAGTAAGAAAAAGCAAATGGGTATATTTGCCTGATAGCAATAACAGAGAAAAACACGTAATAATTACAATATGTCAAAATTACATTTTCAACCCAGGTTGAACTGTTTTGAGATACACTGTGTCTCTAATTTGACGTTTTTACACAAAGGAAAATATTTATATCGAACACTTCAGTCAAACACTTTAGGATAGAGGTGTTTTGGCTTTAACTTGATCGACCCATTGTCTTAAACAGAACTGCTACCACGCTTTGAAGTAAGCTTGAGATTGTTATTTGGTTAACCAGCTCAATGCCTTTAAAGACAATATAGCGGGTGTCATTTAATAAGCCTTGTTTACCTAGATGTTTCCTAACACAGTTCCCTTTTTGTTTATCGGCGACGGATGCCTGGCGTGTGTTCCAGGTGTATGTATTTTCTGACAGGGGAATTATGAAACTGTCTTTGCAGATGAGATTTATCAGTGTTGCTTGAAATAATTGTCTTGTACTTACTTGAACGATTGATACTGCCTCCAATTTTTCTTTTTCCAGTTTGTAAAGGAAAAGTTCTGAAAGTTATACATACATACATGCAAACAAGGATTTGTGTTCCTTAACACATACACACCCTCTCAACGTTATATGTAACCTGGAGCAATCGAGTCTATTGTCAGATTTCTGAACAGGCTAACAATAATAACAGAAAATGCCGTATCGAACCGAGTCAGATTATCTGCATGACAGTTCTCTGTTCCTGGAAATATATTTTCTGAAAAAGATGCTTAGTCGATACAATATTTCCATATCCCTCCAGTAAATTCATTCAACATCTTTGTTTACCACATATAGGAAAATTTATATAATGCACATCTGATGGTGCTATTCATATGCGTCCAAATTGACTCCACTACAAACCAGACCATTTTTGTTTCATAAATGTTTGCAAATATACACATATATGCCATAGCCATAAATGTAGGTTTGTAAATGCTTATTTGTATTGTCAAGGCACAATTATTTCTAATGAACAGTCGTCCAATATAAACCAGTGTTACAAGAAAATATTTTAGCTATAAGGACATAGTCAGATCATACGAAAGGCATTTATACACGTGACAGTTTTATAAATACTACATAACCACAGACTGGCAGAAGCCATTTAACATATCATTGACCACAAGATTAAAACACCCTGTATCATCCCAGTTTAAAAAACAGCCATTTTCCATGGATCCCCTTTCGACATTCCAGCCTATATCTGACCGTTTTCATGAATGAATCTTATATAACCGATTGCATCATTTCTCCCGACCGATTGTCCAGAGACCATTA
>JAULCE010169977.1:0-19323 GCA_032359355.1 Macoma nasuta | reverse complement strand
TATATTCGCACTTCGGATGATTCGGGCTTGTAAAAATAGTCCCCACAATTTCGAACTATCGAGACTCGACTGTACTTCCTTTCGTATAATATGTCTTTGTAATCCAAGGGAGTTTGAGTCTATTGTTACCCCTTCTGACGCTTTTGTATCACCTGTTATTTGAAATGAGCAATTGAATCATTTTCCACAAAGTGTTGAAAGTACATGTAATTCAAACCTGATGGTTTTTGTCCTATAGTATCGTCCTATTAATCTTATCCTGGTATTGTCAATGAGTCTAAACTAGCATATGGAGTAAAAACATAAAAAAGAAAAGGAGGGGTTAAATTAAAGATAGCAGTGAAAAAAGAGGAACGTTATTCCTACCCTACTAACGTGGTATATACCGAGCACTAAGAAGCTGTGCATTTTAGGAGTCAGGGAGGGGGATCACAGAGTATCTCGACGTCTGATGTGATAAGTCCTTTGGTCCCATAAAGCCCAATCAGAACAGTTTTCGATCTATGGCACTGACCTGACCCACAAATCATCAACGTTGTTTATTTGCGTTGGCATTTTGTTTGTAGGAAGTGAAATACCTCCCTCTCAAAAACTGGGTTTCAGGGATGAAAGCAGCTTATCTAACGACGACGGACGGAAAGAGAGCAATTCGGGTGCACGTTTTAAGGCGTACCATTTGTTTGTTTTATATGATTTTTATAAGAATTATAAAAAAAAGCACGGATTCATCTTTTCCAAAACGCAGATCATGAATCAATCAAACTGGGTGAACGTACAAGGAGGTATAAGTTTCACAAGACCATGTTAGGTCGCACGTCACAATACTTTGTTAGGTCGAGGTATACGTAGTGCATGCTCTGACAAATACAGTAAATAGTGGTTATAAGGCACACGCCGGGCCACACATTTTCGGTCGCTTTATCCGCAGTTCTACTATCTGCATTATGAACTTAGTTTCGATACACACATTGATATAATATACAGAAACCTATAGCGAACAGCACATGAATGAAGTGTGTAAACATTGTAGATTATTCTACAATGGAAGGAACATTGTTCTTTAAAGTTAAAGCGCAAACGCATTGAAAAAAATATGAAAAAAGACAATACACTCGTCTGAACATTGTGTTACTTTGAGTGTAAAACACTTTGGAGCCAAATCAGACGCCGAGTAGCCCGTTGTCTGGTCTGATTCTAAACAGTGTAAGTAGGTTATCAGTGTTCAATGCGTTAGCTTGTTCAAAATGTCGTAACAATCACTGCAAACGTTAATGGAGTTCTCGAGGTTTGAGAAGTCGAAAGAGAAAGACTAAAACGACCGACCGCTATTCTTCAGTCTAAATAATCATATATTTAGTATACAAACAGACATGTCTTGTTCGAATCATTTAATCTAATATTGAAGACAGTTATTTTGAAAATCGCTGTCTTCAATATTAGATTAAATGATTCGAACAAGTGTCATCATGGTTTTTTCTAATAAAAATAAAACAAAGAAAAAACAAGAAATTTCATGTGTGTGCTTTTATTATTGAATTTATTGATATAAAATGATAAAGTGTAAGATTTAAGAGATTATTTTCTCGACATACCCTTTGAAAGACTAAAAAAATGTTGTCTGCGATATTTTTGTCTCCAATTTTTGTCGTCTGCTCATATCTATATATATTTATTTAACCTTCTTTGGTAGAATAAATACAATCTGAGTGTCAAACAGCTTGGAGCTTGATCAGATACCGAGTTACTCGGCCTCTGATCAAACTCCAAGCTGTTTGCACAGGTCACTACAACTACGGTTTAAATGTTACGGTCTTCCAAAGAATATGTGAGTTGTGGGCCCAACCGCTTCTTAATTTTTGTAAAGGAATGTCCAGAAAAACAAACTAATAAAAACTTTGTAGATATTATTTCTGTTATTTTTGACAAGCGACTTTACATAGTCTAGGTATTCGCAAACAACAATACATTGCATTAAATGTACAAAATATGAGTATATCGTCGGTGTTGTTCCAAAAAGACGTAATTGTTTATAAAAACATGTCCTTGTTTAATAAACTAAATCAGAGAGAAAAGTTAACACTCCCTATGATAAATTACCCATTATTTTATATCAACAGTATAGACTTAGACCAAAAAACGTTTTAACAGTCTGAAAACAAGTGTTGTCTCGATGTAAGAGACTTTATAATGCAAACTAGTATAACATCTATCCACATTGCAACTTAAAATCTCGAAAATAGGAATGATTAATACAAAATCCAATCTAAGGTACTGGTTCTTGTCCTGCAACGTCATATGATGACCAATACGATAGCATAAATCGTTTTGTACGAAACGCATCGTATGCAACACTTGAAAAAGTTTGTGTAGGTCCAAAAAGAAGACTAATGCAGCAAAACTCCATTGTTGTTTTCCAAGGCAAGTGATGACATTGGATCAGTGTGTGAAATATTAACGCAATATTATATATGGTTTCAGAGAAAAGGTCTTGCACGCAAAACATTAACCAAGTTGTCCAAAACGGAAAATAAAACATCCAATATCTATTGTAGAGTTTTATAACTTGTTCTACACGGCCTAGTGATGACATCAAATGAGTCTGCTAAGTTTCAAAGCAGTAATATATATTATCTGAGAAAATACCTTGCACGCAAATTAAAACCAAATGTTCTGTCCAAAACGGGGAATAATTCAGCCAAATTACTTATAGGGTTGTTGGACTTGTTCTGCAAGGTCCAGTGATGATGTTGGAATTGTATGTGAAGTTTCAGTTAAATTGCATACATGTATAATATTATTGTCATTATTTTATTTTATCTTTAATATTCGGCTACACTTACTTGCAACCCATTTATTTTCCCCGTCATTGGTCGGAGAGGGTCTGAATCCATCACCCGACAAACCTTACAAATAGGCATACGATACCATAACAATTAATTATTTATGTTTCTGCTGAATTGCCTAATAAGTAAACAACAACAAAGGCGCACAAATAGCTGGTCTCCTCCTACGGCTGCACTTAAGAGTAGAAAAATGACCATGCAAGCTATGTCAAATACACCTTACACGATCCACATCTAAAAGCATACTTACCCTGTTGGAGCAAACAAAGAACAAGTCAAATTGTCGTAAGAATGTGATGTACGAGTCGCTAAAACAGCAAATTGCTACTTCTACACCGACATAACAATCATACTAGTACACATATCGGCTGAAAAACTATAAAGTAAAACGAAGTTAAGTGATTATGCTAAATATACATAAGAATCTATTGTACTAGTCGCAAAAACAGCAAAATGCTACTTCTACACCGACATTAAAATCATACTAGTCCAAATATTCGTGGAAAATAGAAAAACGATACAGAACGGCGATGAAGAGTCGTTACATGTTGGAAGCACATAAATGATAGCGCTAAATCATAAGAGCGTAATGTACAAGTCGTTAAAATAGCAAAATTTTACTTCTACACCGACATTACAATTACCAAATGTAGGCGGAAAAAGGAAAATTATAGATAAAAGTTAAGTTTATGCCTGAATATAAAAACATCTCACTAATAGATAAAGCAAAAACCCATTACGACGCCGACATCAAAATCCCACTAGCTCATGTTTTGCGAAGAAGTGTAGTTAAATAGTAGGTAAAACTAAAACAAAAAATTAAAGTTTAACTGTCCCTACATAAACAAATATATTGTAGATCAAAATGTGTTAGGAATCGTTTTACATATAATCCCCCAAGAGAGACAAACTATTAATGGGACTCAGTTTCAAACCATGTTTTTGTTTGATGTACACCAGATGAGTATTCACATTCAAAAATTCACATTAATTATCATATTCAATTAGACGGGTAATTTAAAAATAAATCGGGCTTGATTAAGAATTAATCATCACTGTCGAGTTTTCCAATATTAATTGTTCTGCCGATTCTCTTCTAAATCCATAATTTTTCTATGTTTATTACAGAAAGAAAAAGATAACATAAATCTTGAAAAAGGCCAGATCGAAATATTTTAATATTATAACCCTTCATAACACTTTACTCCATAGGTATCGCTGTAGCAAATACCTTTTGTAAAACATGTGTCGTAGGAATTGGAGCATACTTTGCTCATTATAAGCAAAATGCTCCATTTCCAGAATGTTTAACAGTCATTCAAAAATGGTTGTCTCATTTTCATCAAATGTTTTTGTTGTGAATGAGTCTTAAACAGCATAAGGCTTGATTAAATTGATATTTTTTTTATTATATCCCTACCCTTTTTCTGTATAAAATACGGCGTTATCAATCAGCCGAATACAACTCGTCGGAAAGCTTTTCCGTATCATACTAGTACCCCGTGTTGAAAATATCGGAAAACACGAGTACAGTGGGTAGTTGTATTATATGACGACATGACATGGCGTTGAAGAGTTCAATGCGTGTAGATATGTAATTCATAAAATATTATGGTACTGTTGTATCAACACATCCGCAGTTCTTTAAATGACGTTTTACTAGTTTCTTTTTCATCGAAATGTATATAATAAAAGGAGCATTACCATAGAATGCATTTCTGGATATGCGTATCACGTCGAGTTGCCTAAGTAAGAGCCGTATCGGGCGAGACCTATGGTAGTATGTGAAACTGAAAAAAACCATCATCCGCTACCCATAGACACAAATTTGAACATTACCAGTATTCATTGTTTTTCATGGAATACTATAACTAACAAAAGAACACGATACAATAGGACACAAGAAAATAGACACCGATATAGTGCAACAATGAAATAGTGAAATTTATTCTGTATCAAGCCAAAAATGTGTCTTATAATCTTGCTTTTACATATTGATATAGTGTAAATTTATATGATTTAGAGGTCATCGAATCTGAGTAGCTTTGCGCATTAACTGTTAATGCCAGCATTATGTACCAAACGATAACTTATCAAAGAGTAAATTCTGCACAACTACAAATATATTAGTCGTATTCTGCCGGCGACTGTTTCGCTTTGAATAACAGTGTCAGGGCTAAGCATTCCAGCAAACTATCAGCAAGTGGGTTATCCTTTGTAAAACAGGTTTAGTGGTAAAGAAAATATCACAAGTCAGTGTTGTAGATGGAAAACTTTTCACGCGAGGTATATGTATTTGTTTTGTCATGGACGAGCCAGATCACTCAACTTTACCATGGATGGTACTAGTTTGACCTACCGATAACAAACGATGTTTATTTGCGTTGACATGTTTGTAGGAAGTGCACATACATTTGTTGACGGGGTAGGGTGGTGGGTGCGCGGTGAAAGGTATCCAAGATGACACGTATTTTTCCGCCTACGGCATCGATCAACAACGTTGTTACTTTGCGTTGACATTTTGTTTACGGCATGTAAAATACAAAGGGATAAGGTAGGTGATTTGGCGGTTTATGCCTTCCGGTTTCAGATATTTGGTTATACTTCATTGTACCAGATTTGCATTGGCACTGTGTACATTAATGCAAACATTTGATTTTAAATGTGCAATTAAACTCTTCGAATGGTGTCGGTCTGTTTTTGCCATGAAACTGGTTGTAAAAATTCGAGCTAGTCACAACCTTAAGCTTTAAGTTTTGCACCTTATGGGTTAAACATTTGTTTATCTAGTGACGTCACTACACTACCAATATATAACAAAATTTCCATTTTTTCATATTATTTACATGTTCCGTTCGAGTTTAACCGATAAAGAATAACGGTTCTAATGTCATTATTTGATTTACAGTGGTACGATAATGCTTCATACACCCACTTAATACAGTTTAAGATAATTTCGATTTTTCTAAACTCCTCTCATAAAAGTATGAATTTTCTTTTGACTGGATAACAAGCTTCCTTGTCAATGTGTGTGGGATTCCTATCAACAATGCACAAAACTGTGGTCTGAAATTTCAGATACCTTTATTCATTATCAACCGACGTGATATACTAAATCAAAAAAATATCTACATGTCTAGATCAATATCAGACACCCGGTTACCCGGCATCTGATCCGGCTTAAATCTGTTTGACACTGATAGTGATATAATCATTATAAACACCCAAGAGTGTCATAATTTCATATCATTTGATTTTGCGTTAGCATTTAAATGTAAAGAAATAGTATTTCTCACATTGTACAATATTTGATCTAAAATTAGTTGCAGAGGATAATTTGATAATTTACGGACAACGGGCTGTCATGGCGTATATATACGCAACATCTTTGCCCGAGAACCTGCTTCGCGCTGTACGCTGCAGCATTGTGGTCTACCCGTTTTCAATCTTGTCAAAAGGTTTGTTTTCATACATGAACAAGGGTGTATGATGTTTATAATGTATATGTCTTGTAAACATTGTTTTAGACATAATTCATTTATTACATACAGCTGTGGAAACATGTCACTTCAATCATCAACTATTTTATACAACTTTGGAAGTTCTAAAATTTAAACTCTCAATTACCAATACCAACGATAATTCAACTCTTTTTTATTCTATATTGACAAAAAGATATTATTTTTGTCGGTCACTTCTATGCATTATGGGCTTGGCTTCTGGTCGAAAGTAAATGTATTTGCATAGAGTGTCTATTTCTACCTCAAAGTTTGGTCAAGGACACATAAAAATATTTCTGAATTTGCAAACTAGCAGTTAAATAAAAGCATGGAATATTGTTCTTAACCCTTTACTCCATATACTTTTTTAGACCGATACATAATAAGTTTGTTGTCGAGGAGTGTTAAAATATGAATGCAATTCTGTGTTTTGTTTAGTAGTAAATAGACTATGGCAAAATAATCATTTCATTCCATAACATTGTTCATCATCATGTGATGTTATCATTTTAGTCTTTTACCCACTTAATTTAAGGCGCTTTCATATTATTTTGCCCGAAAATATATCGAACCCGTAAACATCTCGGTTCATTTTTGTTCCAGTGACAAAACAGTATACCTATTTTTTATAGTCGTGAAAACAAAAGTAATTCAAAAGGAGCAAGGTCGGGCCAATACAGAGGTCGGGAAAGCTCAACAACCTTTTCCTGTTTCAGATAAACCCGTACAACGACCGCCTTGTGTTAATGTGCATTATCATGCAACAGCCTGACACCCCACAATCCGTTACTGGACTGCATTTGTTTAAGTATTTCTTTTATTTGTGAAAGACCTAGCCTTTGTAAAACTTGGAATTTTACGTATTTTCCTTTTGGTACGGCAATTTGATTATCATGAACGAGTTTTGTAAAGATATGACAAACATGAACTTTCTGTCGTTCATGGTACGTTTGCAATGTAACCAGTTTTGAAGATGTTGCTTTTTTCGAAGGCGTGAATTAGGCACTTCTCCACTTTAAAATTGCTTACACTTTCGAGTAATTAATGAATAAGACATTGAAATATCTCCATAGCCAGTACATGTATTATGAAATATGATTTTGCCCGTATATCAAGGATACCACTGTATCTTTTATAGGACCGTATTTTGTCAGTTAACAGTGACTTCTCCCAATATTTTAGCATTAGTGTATACGAGCAGACATTGACACAGCTAGATTGAATGTATTTAAAGATGTGTGGTATCAATTGAAAGCTAAAGCAAGCTCCTTTGCGATACAATTGTTTATTTCGTAAACATCGCGGTTACGAGCGAGATATAACCAACGGTGTTTCATATTTGAACATTCTTCGTTTCTAAGAGAAAGGAACTTCCTTATTTTGAATAAGTTTGAAAATATAATGGACAATTGACTATTTGCTCAATATAAACAGATGCTCCATTTTCCCATACTTTGTCCAAGGGTCGCCTGCTATAGAGACGTCAGATATGATAGAGAATGATTGTACTTTACAGTGTAAGATCGAGTTATATTTAATCGAGTGGGAAGCACGAGTGTTATATAATTCGATCGTACATTGTAAAGTACAATTATTCTATTTCTTACATGTATCTTCTTGAAATTTAGAATTTTGTCAGTTATAGAGAAACAAAATGTGACAAAGTAAAAAAAAGCCAAAAATGTTTTAGACTAGGCATCTTTGATAAAAATGTGCATATATAAAAAGCTGGAGGTAAATCGTGTTAATTTATGGCATACATGCTTTTAAGGGGTATTGAGGTATGCTGAGCTGGAATCTGCTGTATGCCCGGCTCAAAAATGGCTCATACGCCCTCAAAATGGCAAAATCCAAAATGGCCGCCACCGACATACTAAAATTTATAAATGTTCATATATTTCTTACTAAGCATGGTAGAGACATGAATGAAATGTGCTATTGTATGTTTTTTAACATGAGGAATCCAATGTCATGCTTAGAATTGTAATAAAATATACACACAGTACAAATAAAATCGAAATTAGTGAAAATATTGTGATTTTTAAGAATGAACTATTCTTACAGTAGGTTACAACAACTACCTTTATTTTTCTATCTCTCACACGAACAAAAAGAACCCTCTTTTGTAAATAACAAAACACACAATATTCATGAGGTGATTTTCATGTCATATATGGTGATATATGCAAAATTTGTACACACATAGGAAAAAGAGGTCTCATGAGATGAAACATTACATTTAACAATTATTTGACCACAATTCCAGAAATGCCGAAATAAAAAGTAATGTGAGTCATAAAACAATTATGTCAATTTCTTTATTGTTTTTTTTATTTTTTGAACTCAAAACCAAACATTACGCTAAAAATATGAAGTTATAATTTCAATGCTGAAAAGTGATAATTTCACTGCCAGCAGTGAAATTATAGAAATCTCTTTCACTGCGAAATCTCTATAAAACACTGTTAGGAAATAATAAAAAAGGGTCTACATGTTTTACCACATTTTAAGATATCGTAGGTGTTCTGCCAAAACCACGTATCTGTCATTTTGGTAAATTGGTAGATACGTGTTTTTGTAGAAGTCGTCTGTGTTCGTAAAACATATATCTGCCATTATGACCAATGACAGTTAAAGCCATATTATCCTTCAAATTTCGTGAACACAGCGTGATTTCCTATCATTCATGCATAAACTATGCAAAATATTACTGTCAAATCCGTGACTCTTTCAAACAAATCATAGTTGACTGCTTAGTATTAATATTGTAAACTGTTGATTTCTTAGAGAGGTGGGACACCTCTCTAACAGTTTTGTTTACATAACAGAACGGGACTCTAGCTCGGGAGACTTCGTTTTTGAATCGGAAAATCACGTGTTATGAATATTAATATGTCTTTATATAAATGTACCTACATGAATAAAGAAATGCTACGAATGTGTGTGTAAGTGTGATGTGTAGTGGCTAGTGTCGAGATGACTGCAACGCCTTTCATTTTCCCCCGCGTCGGTTCGAATGTCATTGTGAGCAAATAAATATTTGTACCTGCTATAAAAAGCAGAGCAGATTTAAATGCGATTTTTTCTCTTCATGTTTGTTCATTTCTCTAAAAAGATAATTCATAATTGGTAATAGGCACATGCTATTGTTTTCGGTAACACTAGATGCAAAAGAAAAACAATATTAATTTCCTCACATAATCTAATTCATCTAACGATAAATACGATAAGTACAAAATACACGACGATTTCATGCATTTGTACACATGCAAAATTATATAAAAAAAGATATTAATTTTTTTTAGCCTTGAGTGAGATTCGAACCTCGGCTACTCCAAAAAGTTCTGAACATGTACAACCCCTCTAATACCACGGCTAACTTCTTCTATTTTTATTATCATTCAAATGGATTGTATAAACTAAAAGCGATACATATTTGGTTACACCGAGGTGTACCGAAATCCCTGTTTACCTGTGTGTGCATGCTTATGCAAATTATCGACAGTCCGGACGGCTTACGAAAGCGACCGGAAAATATTCGGGGCACTTCGCCCAAGATAATAAACAAAACATCGTTGACTTTAATCAATCTAATAAATGAGAAATGTAACTGTTTCTTCCATTTTTATTTCACGAGACATTCTTTTAGGTTCTATATTAACGAATCAGCACATTGTTTGTATTGCAAAAAACAAAACAAAATCGTATTTTTTTAGGGAAAACATGCCTTTAAGTGATTTTAGGAAATAATTGTCTGTGTTCTTCTTAAACCTCGTATGTGCCATTTTTGAACTTGAAAATACGAGGTGTATGAAAGATGGAAAAAACTACGATATGGTGTTTTAGCAAAATACAAGAGTACGGAAACTATTGAAATTGAAATCGGAATCCAAATTGAACCGGAAACTGATCAATCGAATCGACATGGCCGTCTTCGGGAAAAAATGGCGTATGTACAGGTTCAAAAGTTTGACAAACGTATGATGGGCTTCATAATAAAGTGCATAATGTAGTCTTATGATTTCTGAGGGTGTTGAACCGTTTTGTTCGAATATAATAAAGTATCTATAGTGTAGCCTACCGATGAAGAAGCATGGAGATCTCATAGGACAGAATGTAGCTTAATATAGTTCAAACGTAATACAGAAAGCTCCTGTGGGAGTTTTCAGCATTACTTTCGACCTGCTAATAGCTACATGTACCACCTGTTTCCAAGGCCGCCATTTTTGCTTTTTAAGTGATCGCATAAGAAGGTTTTTACGGTACTAAACCACAACCGAAACGTAGCTAATTGGAGGGAAAATGTATCAATTCAATTAGTTGGAGTACTGTAGCTGTTATAGGAAGAGCTTTTTTCCGTAAGTCGACTCTCATTATATCACAGTAGCTAGGACTATATACATTTGTGCTGAAGGTTCGGTTGTAGTTAAATAAAGCGTACAGATCGGCCACAAACACAGAAATTGATGCAGGTCATCGTGTCAGTTTGTTATGCCATACACTTGCTGAAAAAACGATAAAGCATTTAAATATGTTTTCTTTTATTTGTTTTATTGCATATTTTCACATATTGCATGTATGTCAATGCACGTGTTGCCATAGAAACCACGCATGAAATTTTGATTATTATTTCAGTCTGTAGTCTACAAGCGTCAAGGAAAATATGACGTTGTCAAGGGTCGATAATGTCGTGAATGTGTTTCAGACATTCTCACAGAAGATAGAACTCCTTTACATACTGTAAGGAAGCTAATAATATTGAACTTTGAATCGGGTCCGAATTGTAACGTAGTCGTTACATATACGTTTTGGAGGGATAAAGCGTAAGAAACGGTTCAAACCTCTCACAAACTGCATGATGCGCTTTCTAAGAGTGATAAGACTTGTTTATACGTAATACTTAAACGCAACCTAATCGGAACGAACCGAAACAAAACCGGATTATCTCATCGAATACCATGTCAATTACATAGCATGTGCGAAGATTCAAGCCATAAAATCGAAGAAAGTTTAGCTTCGCTCACCAGTACGTTTAGTGTTTGGTGTGAGTAATTTTAAGAACTTACGCTTGAACGAGCTTTTTATATATATAAGTTAAACTGTTAACTCTGACTTTCATTTGCGTAAATATGTTAGTAAAATGCTTTCCCGCCACTGAAAATATGACGATGTTGATTTTCTTTGTTTATTATCGCGTGAAAGCGCGTATTAATACAATTGAAAGACAAGAACAGCATTTGTCCTATAATATTAACGAGATGTAACACTGTACCTCATTTTTACAGTAGGTTAACGCTATTCTTTACCATCTAACGCGTTAGACACTTAGCAATGACACACAATTTTGAGCCAGATCAGACGCCGATTAACTTGGCGTTCGATCTGGCTCGAAACAGCTTGACACTTAAAGAAGAAACAACATTTATTATAAAATTGTCATTTTTTTTCATATTATTTACATTACGTTTGCGTTTTGCTGGCGTCTAACCGATACAGATTAGCGTTCCTAATATCATTTTATGATTTACCGTGGTAAAGTAAAGCGTATTACTCCCACTCAATACAGTTTTAGATAAATAGGATTTGTCTATACTCTTCTTATAAAAGTATGAAAGCCTAGTGTCAAACAGCTTGGATCCAAATGAGACGCCGAGTAACTCGGCGTCTCATTCGGATCTTAGTTGTTTTCATACGTTACTACACACGGGGTATAACAGCATTGAAAACATCCGCATCTCTTGCACATTGCAGGTTGGTCTATGCCTCTGATCCATACGCTACAATGCTTGCAATACAATTCAAAAATAGGGTTAATACAGCACTGATATTGTCAATATCCTTTCTTTTAGACATATTATTTCCTTGTGGACATGTCTAAGAATTGGAGTAGCGAAATAAGAGTGGCACCTACCATTGAGGGCTCTCATTGATAAACATTCAAGTATACACTATATGGTCTAATGTATTGCACGCCATTCCTGATATATTCAAATTGAACCCCGGATCCCGGTTCTTGGCACAGCAGCCCGTAAAATAACGCACACTATACACTTAGTAAGAAGTTGTTATTTATCATTCTCAGTAATTTCATTTCAATTTTGCACTGCGCGCTTATAAGCTTATTCAAAATATGTATTAGACAGATATTTAATTTTCTTCAGAAACAAACTTACCAAAGAGCAAATTCTTCATACTAATAACTATAGTCGACGGCTCCTGCCGGCTCCTGCCGGTGACTAATGAGCTTTGATCGACAGTGCCATACTTAGCAATCCAGTAATCTATCTGCAAGTGAGAACTAGGGTACTAACCTGACCTACCGAAAAACAAATGTTTTTTTTGCGTTGACATGTTTTGTAGGTAGTGCACATTACTTTGCTTAAGTGGTAGGGTGGTTGGTTCGAAGGGTGAAAAGTACTTTTCAATCTACGGCACTGGCGTAACCTACCAATCACTTAACTTTGTTTCTCTGTGTTGGTATTGTGTTTGTAGTCAGTGGAACAAAAAGCACTTTACACCTTAACACTTTTCACAACCATATAATACACAATATCAGTATTCTACTCCAATGATTTAAAGGCGCTTTCGTAATCTTTTCTTGGTATACTGTGCAGACACTGACAAACATATCCAAGATGTTTACGGTATGATGCTGTTTCAGATAGTCCCATACAACGAACGCTTTGTGTGAATGTCCCGGGGTGACCATAACTGGACTCTGAAAAATCCGGGAGTTTTGGCAGATATCCAACTTTATGCGTGCTACGGTAGAAACTATGATGACATTTGCAAACAGCTTGGATGCCAATGAGACGCCGTGTGACACGGCGTCTCATTGTGATCCATGCTGCTTGACATTTTAGCACTATGGTTATAGAGAATATTTTTAAACCCGGAGATATCCGGAAAAATCCGGAGAAATGGTCGGACTGATGTCCATTATCATGTAACAGCCTGACACCCTACATATCCGTTGCTGGTCTTCGTTCAATAAATTATTTCATAAAATATGCTGTGGGATTTCCAACCATAAGCAATGTCAAACAGTATAGACCTATACCAGTTATTATGTTGAAAATAATGCATCTAGCTACAGTGCAAACTAGTCCGAACGGTTTAAACAAAATAGTAATTATTTTGAAAACTTTCAGACAGTTGAGGCCTAGATCAGTAACCACGTCAGAAACGTGGCGTCTGATCTTGGTCTACACTATTTGAATTGTCTTATGGTTGGATATCGTACAGCGGTGCTCATATGTATTTGCAAAGGACCTAGCCTTTGTAAACTTGGCATTTACGTATTTTCCTTTTGATACGGCAATTTGAATGGCAGTCCGATATGTAAAACTTGACATACATAAACTTTTGGTCTCTCGTGGTACGTTTTGCAATGTAACCATTTGATGTTGATGAAGATGTTGCAGTTTTTAAACGGCGTGCATGGGGAACATCCTCAAATGATATAAAAACACTTTAAAAGAGTAATAGATGAATAAAACATTTAACTATCCCAATAAACAGTAAACATTTCGTAAAACATGTCCTTTTCCCGTGTACAGAAAAAAAGAACTGTTCTTTATATAGGTCCATATTTGGTCTGTGAAAAGTGATTTTTTCCCAACAATTTTATCAGTAGTGTACACGAGTAGATAGTGTTTATAGGGATATCGTCCTAGCTAGACTGAACAGGTTTAAACATGTGTGGTACAACATAAAGCTTAAACAAGTCTCCATGCCATACAATTAACAATTTCGTGAAAATAGCTGATACAAGCGAGATATAATAACAATTGTTGAATACTTGATGCAAAAAACCTCCCGATTTTAACAAAGTATTAGACCTGTGTCTTTTCGCAACAAATCGACCCGAACTTTCCGCTTCTATGGTGGTATTGGCACATTTTATGTAACCTACATATTTATATATCTTTGGCTACAAAATGCAAATTTATAATTCCGAAGACTCGAAGCTCCAGTTCTGATCCAGGATAAAATCGAATCGATGACGCGATGAACAGTAACGACCGCTTCGAAGTTCAATTTTTTTACAGGTGAAAGGATATTAGCTCATCGTATCTATATTAATACCACTACTCTCGGTACAAGGTAATACAGATGTACATGACGTGAACGTGGCTATCGAATAAACTCAAACTTCAAACTTTTTTTCTTGATATGTCAAGGTCAAATATTTGAAAGCATTGACAATATCAGTGCTGTATTAACCCTGAATACAAACTAATGGTTTATTATTTGTATTATATTTGCATGCTTGAACCCTTTCGACCACAGAGCGGCTCTGTATCTGATGACTATTAAAATATTGTAAAAAATGGATCATTGGTTCGTTTTGATCAAATGCTCTATTTACTACAATGATTGCAATACAGTTCAAAAACTTGGTATGTTTCTTTTGCCAAGGTTTTAATATAATTTTCATATATGATTTCATTTTGGATCATCGTAATAAAAGCATGTGGATTATCGGGTTTATCCGCATGAATAGAGTATATATTTATATATTTAATTCATAATTCATAATCGACTTTATTTCGTCTTCAGTCAATTGGATTTCAAGAAAATGAAAGTAAATAAGAAAAGTTTATTTATGAAATGTCGTTCTAAATTTCAGTTTAGGTTGCCTTGCTGTGAGGAGATGACGACTCGCCTAATGACCGGTGTCAGATTAAGCCAAAAGCAAAATATAGAACAGTATTTTGAAATAACTTTTATCAAGTAAATAAACTTCTGGGAATGGTTTATACTCCCGGGAATGGTTTATAGCATATGCAACTAATGGAATAACTGTGCAAATAAGCTAGCTTGAAACCGAACTATAATCACCTTCAAACGCCAAACAAGGGACCTTTTGTTGAAGCTGATAACGTCGAAGTCTGCCAAGGCGATGTTAACAGTATGACGGCAAAACCCTATACGAAGGAAGGTTTTTCCAGTGTTCAAATGTTTTAACATTTCATTCAAATTCTCTTTAAGTGTCCTTTTTTGTACGCATTACAAAAACCTCTAAAAGATCAATCTATACAATAAGACACAATCAACATTCTAAACAATTCCTAAATGTTTAAGGTATATATGGTTATTATAATTAAAAATCAAACTGAATCTGACAAGTCTGATTAAAAGAACATGTGTTGCACTGCTGCATGTGCATACTGTTGACATTGGGTACTTATAACCTTCTAAATAATATACACATGTGATTTAAATGTAGGCAACCAATAAATCAGATCTTAATTTCAATTTGAATATCAGAACATTGAACTGTTTATATTTCAGCAAAATACTATTATGTAACCATTATCTTAATGAATGGTTATAGTTTTGTAAAGACCGATTCTCAAACATGCATTTCAGTATACAGTCGAACCTCGTTAGCTCGAACTCTTTGTAACTCTCCAAATTAGTTCGACTTTACCGAAGTTCGAGCTAAGCGGTATTTCAAGACCTAGTGCATATGATAATATTTTATTGATAAAGATATGAAATACCTTATATCATGTGTATAATAAAGCACATAAGTCAAAATAGCAAGCAGTATGGTTCCAGAGCAGACGCCGAGTAACTAGGCGTCTACTCTCGAGCCATACTGCTTGCTATTTGGAATTCAGTTTTGTCTCTTCGGGACTTTTGTTACAGTTCGAGCTAAACGGGAGTTCGAGCTGTGTGAGCTCGACCTGTCGAAGTTGGACTGTATATAATACTTCTTTTTTAGTATCTGATACACTAAATGCAACACACAGATAGTGTAACAATGGTATAGTGTAACTTCTTAACTCAATTCCTCAAAGTGTACAACTTTTGTTTAGGATATATTACTGAGTACGTAAACTTTTACATCATGACGTCATAAGTAGATATGGCATATTTCGATAATGTAAGTAAATAGCTTTTGATTCTCTTATCCTTGAGTCGGTCTCCGTTTTACGTATTAGCTTATAAATTATGGTGCCGTTGTAGGGTTATGAGGCTTATTCTATGACATATTGAAATAGTATAAAATATTGTATATATATGTCACATAATCTGAATGGCTGAGCACACTCGAGAAATAATATACCTGTTTTTATTTTCTTCAATCTCATATCGTTTATTCCTATCAAGGCATTCCTTCAATTACGTGCACTTATTTAGGAAGCGGTAGAACATCAATTTTACCCTTTTCGGTTACATCGCCCTTAACCACTTCAGGCAGGCAGGTATTGCACATGCGCAGTATTTGTTCTACTTCCGATTTAGACTTACACACTCCTTCGACCTTTGGTAAAACCATTGGCCGAGTTTCAAACAGCTTGGATCCAAGTGAGACGCCGATTTTCTCGGCGTCTCATTCGGATCTAAACTGTTTGCATACGTTACAACACACGGGGTATGGCAGCGAACGGGTTAAGAGTATATACATCAAAGATCAATATCATTGAAACCATCTGCATCTCGTGCAAATTGGAGGTTGGTCTATGCCTCTGAAAATAAAAATATTTAAAAAAAATAATATTTGGTTTAATCTGCTAACTAAAATAAGTTAACCAATTTACCCACAGAAGGTCCTTTAAGCAAATCTGTTACTGATAAGTATAGAAAACATCATTGGAAATTCAACATCTGCAAATGCTTCATATCCTACAATGCGTGCAATACAATTCAAAGATATATGTTTCCTTTTCCTAAATATCCTTTCTTTGCCCGGGTTTCTCTGTATCCGCTTCCCTCTCTCTGGGACGTCCAATTAGCCCAAAGATGGCAGAAACGGACATAAACAACAACACCAAACCAAACCAAACCTTCCTTTTCGACATATCATTTCCTTGTGGACATGTCTAAAACTTGGAGGGGCAAAATTTGAAACACATATTCTTAACTATAAGAGTTTCACCTACCTTTGAGGGCTCTCATGGATATACATTCAAATATACACTATATGGTATATGTATCGCACGCCATTCCATTTATACTCAAATTGAACCCGGAATCCGGATCTTGGCACAGAAGCCCGAAAAATAACACACACTATACACTTGGTCGTTATTTTTCATTCTTAGTAATGCCATTTCAATTTTGCACTGTCCGCTTATAAGCTTATTCAAAACATGTATTTGCCACATAAATTCGCAGTAAATCTCGTTTGATAGACAAATATTTAATTTTCTTCAGAAACAAACTTACCAAAGAGCAAAATCTTTATACTAATAACTATAGTCGCCGGCTCCTGTCGGTGACTAATGAGCTTTGACCGACAGTGCCAGGCTTAGCAATCCATCAATCTATCTGCAAGTGATAAAAAATGTAAACCATTGTAAAATAGGCTTAGTGGTATAGAAATCACCCAAATTCGGCGCTGTAAGTTGAAAACTTTATCTGGTGAGACACTGATTGCCATCTAGGGTACTAACCTGACCTACCGATAACAAATGTTGTTTCTTTGCGTTGAAATGTTTTGTACATGTAGGTACAGTGCACATTACTTTGCTTAAGGGATAGGGTGGTTGGTTCGTGGTGGACGGTATCAAGGATGAAAGGTACGTTCCCATCTACAGCACTGGCGTAACCTATCAACCACTTAACATTGTTTCTCTGCGTTGGTATTGTATTTGTAGTCAGTGGAATGACTAATGGGGGATTATACTTCATTTTTACAACGTAAATACATGTATATTGAATGAATGAATATCCATACCTTGTTTTAAATTGGATATTTTCAATCATTAATTATTTATTGCCTCTATAAATAAAAGTTATGTGTTGGCTTTTCAAGGGGACATTGTAATGTGTATTTGGCATAGCTTGCATGATTTATTCTCTATTTTTTAAATTGCGCACCTGGTCATGATGCGTTCGTGTAAGTGGCGAAATATAAATGATAAAATCATTGGATTGCATTTGCACGTGCGCACAATCATGATGTTTTAATTACATTGCACGACGTTTTTAATGTGGTCTAAGAAAATCAATAGTTGTGGTCGCTCCAGTATTCTTTAGCGAAAGCCGAATATCAAAAACATGTATGCTACAGTTTGCGTGTTCTTAGCATGCCGTTCCCGAGGCCAGATGTGTTCTGTACTTAAAGATATGTGTAATTGCAACTTATTTCAATACATTTTATATCCAATAACTAACTGAAAATGATTTTGATAAAATAAAACACGGGGATACAATATACATATGGATTTCGAAGAGGACTTGCACTGGTCGACACCGCCATTTTGCGACTTTTAATTTCATTAGTAGGACCATTTATTTCTATGGGTTATATTAAAAAAAAACTGCCTGGCATGTAATTTTAATGAAACATTAAAACATATGTACTTATGTGTATTCCAAATTTTAACTAATTCAATGAATAAATGGCGTTAAATCACCCACATGAATAAAGGTCTAGTTAGAGCATCCTTTCAGTGCTTATTTGAAAAGTACAATTTGACTATTCGGAGCATGTCAGTCTGTTTCTGATATGATACTGGTTGTAAATAGGAACCATGTAGAACATATGGTAGTCCATCATTTTATGAATTATTAGCTTGGCTTCGTGTCGAAAGAAAATGTAATTGCATTGAGTGTCCATTTGTACCTTACAATATGGTCAACAACACATAACGATACTTCTGCATTTACATACTATCAGTTCAATAAAAGTATGGACTATGACCCTTTACCCTCTATATAATAAAATTGTATGACTGAATCATAACAAGGATTCATACGAAGCGCTTTCAAATATGAATGCTATTTGGTACATTTGGATTAGTTGTAAACAGATAACGGTGAAATAGTTATCTCATTCCTTATAATTATTCACCACCATGTGATACATCTACTCCAATCGTTTTAAGGTGCTTTCATAATTTCTGCTAGGTATACTAATCTGACAACGAAAAAACTGAACCGCGCTGTTTAACTCTTTCGGCGCCAAGTTTAAAATTGTCGATTGGGACTACTTAAAGAGAAAATGTTTTAACGAAATAAAT
>JAULCE010169866.1:0-11735 GCA_032359355.1 Macoma nasuta | reverse complement strand
GGTAAATAAATCACCGTTTCGCGCCTAGTAGGCATACGAAACATCAGCTACCAAATAGAGAGACGTTCGTTTATACCAATGATATGGACCCGTTGCTCGATAAGCGAGTGTTATTCAAGTATGTAATAGTAGTAGATTTTTTTTACCAAATGCTATGTTGTGACCATTCATAAGAATCGTATTTTCAAGGCCATTCTCATGAAGGCTCACCGCATAAAAAAAATATCTGGTGACATTACACGTTCTCACGACGCGCCCGCCAGAACCTCGCCGCACTTTTGGCGTTTCTATTGAGATCTATGACGTTTGTAACGTCGAACACCGGCAATCCTTCAGCGCTCTTACTACGCTCATTGGATTCTTACAATGCGTTTTCTACATGATGCATCGCGAATGCACTACGACATCATGACGTTTCTAGCACGTGATCACGGCTACTTGTGAAGTCTGTCAGATTTTCGAAGGCATCAAGTTGATCAAGTCGCCGTTGCGAATGTTACCATTTTCGCAGCGTCCTGTAATGCGTGTTTGTCCCAATGCGTTCCGGTCAGAACGCTGAGTCTTGGCGTTTGTTTTGAACATGTTAAAATCAAACAACGTGACTCGGCGACCATTGTCGAATATGTCGACTAAAGCGCATATACACGCTAATGCAACGCTTGTGGCGACATTGACGCGCTCTGGACTCATTTTTTGTCGCCGAAGCAGCGCAGTAAGTATGCCATCCAGGTCTGACGGGGATATGACTTCATAATGATCATATTGATATTTCCGAAAATCTTATCAGTTTATTCGGTTGACGTGCACACGTGGTAGGAACGTCATGAGGTCGCTGTGCAGTCGGTAAATACGTAAAAGACGCGTGGTAAAGAAAACGATGAGAACGCGGTATGATTGCACAAGCCGCGATAACATCGCGGTGGGTTTTTTTTTCAAGTTAGTTTGGGATTTTTCTGGCGTTGTGTTCACTTTTACCGGTGACGTTATTTTGATTCTTGGTCGCCGTACGGTCGCGGACTGATCGCCGGTCGGTATGACGACCACAAATCCACCGATTAGAGGACACGTGTTGCAGAGTTGTCTATTGGAAAACCGCAGCGACAGCAAATAAACAAATCGTCTGTACGGGCTGAATTTAATCTTATTTAAGATATTTCTGCATCCAAACAATTGAAGCAATCACATAAAAGGTTGCATGTATATCCAATATCAAAAAAGCTGGTAACATCCTACACGCAATCTATTGGAGATGACTATAAAGATATACATTCCATATCTTTAGCTTATTTAAGATAACTACCGAAAGAAAGAAGAATGAAATTAGTTGGACATAATACGTTATTTATTATTTGTATATAAATGAGTTAATGACCTGCAGTTAAGATCTTTATCACGCCGAATAACTCAATATGATATAGATGAAGGCTAGCTGGAAAAAAATTACGATTATACCGCGCTCTGTCATATAAGTGTAAATGACCTACAGTGAGGTATGGATTAGGGCGAGTTACCCAGTATGATCAAGATCCAGGCTAGATGTACATTGTGTCATAATGTCGCGCTCTGCTATAAACTGTGTTATTATCCTGCAGTTTAGGTCTGTATCACGCCGAGTTACCGGTACTCAGTATGATCTTGTGCTCATTAAAACAATATTGTTAAGCTGCGTCTTTAATTCGTTTATTGTTTGAAATGGATCTCATTTAATGCATGAAGATTATCAATCTCGATCACTTGACATTTGATCAGAAGACAATGCATTCCTACAAAAGCATTGAATGAAAGAAAGTATCATTCCACTATGTGTGGATCGAAGATTCTTGGGGTTTAAGTGTCCTGTACCCGCGGATACCACGTGGCCTTTTAGATTGCAAAACATTAACGTTTCGTCCACTGGATGTAACATGTACATCTTTCACAGGATAGGGAAAACATCGCTCATAAGAGCCATTACATCTGCATAATAAACACTTAGTTTAATATTTTGCTGCCTAAGTTTATCATTTTATCCATATGCTATCTTAAGACGTATCTAAAATGACAGTATCTTATGAAAAGGATAAAGTAAAAAGTAAGCCATCAAATGCCTGACTGTGTAGACACTGTACAGTTTAAAACGGAAAGCTGGTCCGCGTCTTCACTGTTTGCAATAACCTGCGATCGGCGCTCATTTAACATTCGATGACAGAGTATAACATTTGTTTTATTCACAAAACGTATATCAATACCCACAAAAAGTTTATTAACTAATAAGCGCGACATAAAATATCCAAAAACACGACTTCCATTTTAGCTTAGCGGCATTCACGTAGTTTTCGAAGAAAACGTTGTTGTTCTTCAAAAACCATTAAATGTCATTTTTCAAAATTGTTACATGTACTGGCGAGGTTGTATAAACCCCGAGGTTATCTTGATTATATTCGAGCTCTTAACAGCCATGACGACGGGTACGGTAAACCACCTTACTTGGGACCGAAACCAAAACTACACTTTACAGGAAATCGATCATACTGCCTACGCTCCTTACTATAAAGCCGTTTATTTACGTTCTGCTTGTCGGCTTAGCTGCATGTGAGTTTCTCTCCTTGATTAAAGTGCGTTAAGTCAGAAATATTCAAGGTTTGGAAATAATTGACCGGCGTGCACTGGGAGAAACTCTTATATCTATTGTTTAAAACGTTTCCCGCTTAAAAGGTTAAAACGCTTACATAAAGCAAACGCACTGCAACATAATGCAACATATATTGAAACTGACAATTTTCTCTTTTATTTGAATGGTTTTGTTACAACAATCAATGTCAAAAAGTATCGAACCGGTTCAGACGCCGAGTTACTCGGCGCCTTATCTAACCCAAACCTGTCTGTATAGAGTATCAGTGCTCTTTGTCTTACGCGTTAGATGGTATAGAATAACGTAACCCACACTGTAATGGTCATTCAGACATGAAAGTGAGGATATATTATTTTCTGATCTGGCTTACGGTGTAGAGCCTGATTAATTGCCACGTCTCCGAAGTGACGACTATCGAGGGTCAACACCGTCTGAAATATTTCAGTGCCAATCGGACACTACTAGCGTAGTGTGATCTTACGGTAGAAGTCGCTATTCTTTCCCAGCTTAGCACGCTGATAACCTAGTATGGAGACTGTTTAAATTTTTATCAGTCGTCGAGTGACTCGGTGTCTTATCCACTTATTGACATGTTGACACTATTAGTATCAACATCTTCAAGGGGAGCTGTATGTGTGTTCACATTGTTTTTGCATTTCGTGTGCGATAAATTAGAGCTTTAAACGGGACTGAAAAGCGTTTCTACCACTGTATCTTATATTGTAGATTGGATCTCGTTAATTTCTATTCGAAGGCCTACAGTAGGATAAACTGAAGAATGTCTAGCGATGAGTCGGAATCGGTGGATTTGGATACAGAGGAAACACTCGACACAAAAAGTAAATGGCTATTATCTTTCTACTGCTTGATAACTTTCTCAGACCATTCGAGGGCATTTTGGGATCAATTGAAACCGAAACAAACTAGAAAAATGAAAGTTTGAAGAGACTGCATTGAAAGTAACTTTAAGTTAAACTGTATTTTTTTACCAGTTTCCTTGCAAACAATTGAGCAAAGCTACTTATATCAATCAAAGTGCTCAAAGCAAAGTAGGCCTGGGGCATAGACTAAATAATTTCAGTACATGGCTTTAGTACATCATTCAGTACTTGTCTCATCTTGCATCTCTGTCTGTGAATCTTAGCTATCCATTTGCACGCATACATATAAACATCAAAATACCATTTGATTTGATTAACTTACATTTTGACAATAATTGTAATGTATCACAGTGCATCTTTCCAGTATCAAAAGCTTGCATATTTGTGAATATGCAGAATTCCTAAATCATTTTATTCACTGTCTTGTACAAATCACTCAGAACAAGCAAATTGGATGAATTGATATTCTCTGCCAAAGATATTATGGAGAAGGTAAAGGCTCTAAGAGTCTTAACGTTGTTATCAACCATTATACTGCTAAGCGCGATCACAAAATATAATGTTCTAACAACCTCTTTAATCAAGAACAGACGATTAATAACTCTGATCCGAATCCAAGTTGTTTGAAATTCGGCTAAACAATCACCCGCGTACTTTTGAAAAAACCGAATAATACCGAATATTGAATGTTGAAAATAATGCAAAACAATGGTCTGCCCAGGCCAAAATTTGAATGCGATTTTCGCATTAAAATTTAATATTCTGTTTATTCAAGTGAACACAATATTCTAATCGCAGCAGGATTCGTTGATAATAATTAATTTCGCCTGTCAGCCCGCATGTACGTTCGCCCGTTTGTCTAATTGACTGCTTGTCATCTTGTTCGTTTCTACGTCACGCTTCGTTTTGCTCTTAAAAGATATACCGGAATGTGTTTGCTTTGAATAATCACTCCTAAAATTTACATATGCCACGAGGCTTACATGTTACTCTAGATGGCCCCTTTGCAATTGACACATGTGTTGGTATGACATATACTTCCCACAGGTTTATTGAACTAGTGAATGAGTGTGAGTGTGTTCGGTTAAACGTCCCACCAATAGTGTTTCAGTTATTTGGATACGGTGTCTAATTGGAGCATGTAAAGTGCTGCCACAAAATAATATCACGCCGTAGACACTTTGCATAATTTCACACCCAGTCACATTAACCATGAAACTGGGCCGACCAGACCTAGAACTACCCTTGAAATGTCTTAAACAGGGGAGCTACTAGTACCGAACTTTTCGCGGCTGGGAATCGAATCCCGATCGCATGCTGCCAAAGCTAACGCTCTACATTGAGCCACAGGGGGCGGTTATTAAACGATACTTTATGAAATTGGACAGAATTATGCCCCTCTTCGAAATTCGTAAGTAGGACGTGGTACAGAATTATTCCCTAAACCAATAAATAATTTCAAGCCTGCATTCTATTTTAGCTTTGTATCACTACACTACTGAAGTAGCGGCGGGGCTAATCCAGGAGGGTGGGATGATAATACAGTCTGGCGCTGACGGCGATGATGATGCCGCCTTTGGACCAGGAACGTACTTCACATCTATGCCACCATCGGAGCCAACGTTAGACATAGCTGAGAACAACTATGATGATAGTGAGACATTCGTGAAACAACAAATGGAAGCTGGAAAGATAGACCACGTTATAGCCGTAGAGTTTGAAACAGATGATCCAGCCCTTGAGAAATGCGACACATTGAGAAGTGTGTATCTATATAAAGGTGACGTTGATCTTGATGAACATAGCCACATCATTGGAGACAAACATGAAGTCGCCGATGAAATGAATTGACAATTGGGATCTGTTACAATGTAACCGAAATTTTATAAACATATTTAGGGTAAAATGTTTCCAATATATTTCAAACATGGATGCTCCCGCCATAGGCTCTTTCCTATCGACACAATAGATATACCCAAATTCATTTGCTAAATCAAATCGTGATATGCTGTTCAAAATAAGTGTCATAGTGCTTATAACGAACTATCCACATTCGATTTTTGTCTACCGCTCTCTAGCAAAATGTAAGATAAGCATATAGCATATCAATAGAACATGTGTTCCACCATAAATCCAAAAGAGTCATAGATAGCGATAGCTGCAAACAACTATGATGACATGCATTTATTTGTGAAAGATGAAATACAAGCTTGAAAGATAGAATTTGTTGTAGCAATAAAGATTAAAAGAAACGATCCGAAACTTGAGAAAAGTCTGACCAACATTGTAGAACTGTTTATCGTTACAAGGTTAACTTTCTTCTGAAAGACTATAACTACGAACTTGGAAGCAGAAAGGGTCTCGCCGAGAGGATGAAACTGATTTGCCAGTCGGGATCGGTTACTGTATAAATGCAACGCTTTTATCTGCCGCTACAGCTCAAATAAATTTTAACACGTTATTGACATGGATGGTCCCGCCATAGGTTCGATCCCGTCAACAAAATGCCCCTACATCTAGTATATGCGTACAGTTTAGTTAAATTCGACATGACGATGTTTAATCATATTGTGATTATCTGTTTAGAAATTATTGTGTTGCTGGTCAAAACCAACTTTCTCCATCCTATTTCTTGTCTAGCGCTATTTAGCAAAATGCAAGCATGTAAAGTGTGGGCTTTCGACTAGAACATATTTTCCGCCATTATTTTGATAACTTAACGTTTTCTGTGAGGCTTTGAGAACCACAAGTTCTGGATTACAAAAATCATAATCCAAGAAGCAACAATGTGTTAAGTGTTGTCCTCCTTAACCATTTACTCCACAGACATGCTTTTTGACATTAAATGACGAGTACTCTTTGGATGACAGTCTTCGAATCATGTCATTCATGTTTTGATTTCATTTCATTAACACCAGTATCATATCTGTGGTTCCGGCCGTCACGTCTTGGTTATACCACTTATAAAGACTTAATACGTCATCAATGTTGGATTCTATGTTAAACCTTTGGGATTTAAGTTGTGTTTCTAGTTTCCATAGTATATAAACCAATTAGTAAAACAAAACATAAATGTTTGTAAAATGTTAGTTTCGTCAAAACGGTTTCCTATAAGAGAGGGCGTCGTGACGACGTCACATTGAGTTTAATTGAGCATCAGTGTATACACAAAATGATATTCACACTTAATGCTAATGTTAAAACTTCATAACGGGAAAATGCGTGTCGATATGTTTTTAGACTAATCCACAAGGAAATACATTGTAATCCGATGAAAAAGTTTACAAACAAGGCAAAAGGAAAATACCGTTTTTGAATTGTGTTGAAATCATAATAGAAAATTGAGCATTTGCTCGTTACGAATAAATGCTTCATTTCCTACAACGTTTTCAATAGTCGTCAGCAACAAAGTCGCCAAACAAGCATTTATGTGGAGGAAAGGGTTAACGAGTGGTTAGTGATATCGATACCTGTTGCGTAGTAGAATAAGCTATCTCGTATGTAAAAATCAAAAAATATCACTACCTGTTAGTTTAATTAGTTTAATAGCATTTCATTGCAAAATGTAAACGTTTTGTTCCATAAAAGTTAACCTAAATAACAGATATTTGCTCTGCTGTTCTGCAATCATTGCCATGGAAATACCATTCGAGCTAATACAATAGTAGCGTGACTTCGACATAACGATTTCGTCTGTAGAACCTATCACTTTCAAATCGGTATCTATTTTGAAGAATGACACAACGTCGGATTAGATCTACGCCGTTTGCAAAAGCTCTGTTTTTTTCAAATGCTTTTTGTCTGAATCAGTCAGAGTATAATCGATATTCTTCAAAGTACAGGGAAACGTCATATACCGCTTGGTTTTAAGAAGACGAAACTGAAACGAGCTTCATATAAATACGTATACATGCAATATGTACACTGGTTGTCAAGGGTGTAAATATACAATTATGAGTAAGCAGAGTTTTCTTTTCATATATTGGTGTGTTATTCCTTAACACGTTGCTTACATTGTCGTCTGCTTCAATTTGAAGGTATTCAGATGTACTTATTTGATGAATCCATTGTCTATAAGATCAGAAGCCGACTTACTACTCGTCTTGTCAGGATTCCAGCCGTTCAAATATACCATTTCAGACATTAAAAGCAGTCTAAAAGGATAGTTATGTAGACCTTCGGGTTTATTTTAAACTTTGATACAATGAGTGATAAACGGTGTAGACAATGACGAGACGCCTGGTCCGTAGGAAACTGTTTTAAATGACTGAGCCTTTAACCCACTGCTGAATTTATCGTCAAATTAATTTCTTGTCTGCTTGTTTCTTTTATTTAACCTTGTCATTTATTTGGGTAAATTTGGTCTGAATGCCATACAGCTTGGATCCTGATCAGACGCCGGGGTACTCAGTGTTCATCGACAGTGTGGTGTGAAATAATAAGATCATTTTATAATGCCGGGTGCAATACTTATTTTTTGTACGTAGCTGTTACCTCGTTAACCCTTTTAATGCTGATGAAATATGACTAGTTATATTGACAACTTGGGAATGTTCGCCCCTTAATATCAAAATATGACAAACAGTGTCGCCCCTGATCAGAGGGCTCCTCCAGGAGCCCTCGGATATGGGTCTACATTGTTTGCAAAGGATGTATGAAATCGTTACCCGCACTAAAAGGGTTAAATCAGTTTCATCTATTTCTAGATCAAGTTCCTCAAAGCATGGGTCTACATCTTTGTCACACATCTAACGTTTATAAGTCCGCTATTCACGTGACATGATATATTTAAACAGCTTCAATATTGATCAGACGCCGATTAAATCACAAGTTTCTACTTAAGATATCGAACTTAATGTGATCGCGTCTGTACTGAAATTATGACTTACCGTGGAAAATGGTGTCTTCCACAGGAAATCAAAATTTAAGTACAATGGCGTTTAACATAGAATCCAACTTTGAGGACATCAAAGGACATATTTTACAAACACTTTCGTTTAGTTTTACAATCTGGTTTATGTACCAATGGAAACTAGAAACATAGCTAAAATCCCATAGGTTTAACATAAAATCCAGTTTTGAGGCCAGCTGTTGTCTATATCAATGGTTTTAATAAGTATTGAAGGCCGAAATTATCACCATTTTACGCGCTAGACACTGAACACTGATAATCTATACAAAACAGTTTCGAGCTAGATCAGTCACTGGCTCATTACTGTTTGACACTCATAGTTAAAACAAAATCTTTACAAAAACAGAAAAACAATCATTTTTTATATGATGTTGCATTACGTTTGCGCTATGTTAATACTAAAACGGTTAAAACGGTTAAATAAATAAAAGCTTTTATCCTACTGTATGCCAGTCAAATATTTCCAAATCCTGAATATGTCTGACTAAACGCAGTACGAAATTTCATCAATGACAGAAACTCACATGCAGCTTGGCTGACGCGCTCAACCCAAATTAACCAAGAAGTAAGCTATCAAGTCCCTGTATTGTGTAGTTCGGTATTTTATGCCGCGCTTATCAGTTTTATTCTTGTCATTCAAATAGATTTATCACTGATAACGTCTGTTCATAAAAAATATGTTAAGGTGAATTATATGTCCATTGCACCGGTCGCACAGATTTGTGTATATGTTTTACAGATGTAATTGTTGGTCATGCACATGTCACTATGATAAAAATATCTCTCTCTATATAGATATCATAAAACGAAGCAGTGTCGTAAGGTTCGATGTTCAAAACAAACTTCTCTTTGGTGTTTGTTGAGAAAAAACATATATAAATGTTTCTGTGCAGGTATATAAGACAAGTTCACAATATTGGTTTTTTTGCGTTTTATATGATTATATTCTTCGTTGTGAGTTATTTTGTAATGTCAGTCATAATTATACATATGCATTTGTTTTCCTCATGGATATTAGTCTAATGGATTTGAACAAATAAACTGGCTAAACTGTCTTTAAATAGCGCTGCTATAAGATGAACAACTATTGGATATTGCAAACAATGAAGACTCGGACCAGCTCTCCGTTTTTAAACTTATCAGGGTCGACACAATAAGCCAATCGTGAACAAGTTTTTGATGGCTAAATATTTCGTCTAAGTGCACCATTTTGAGTTTTTACTGAACTGCATTAAGGGAGTGCCCATTTAATCCTTTGTTCCATGAAGTTTACGTAAACCATAAGGTTTTGAAATTTGAAACTTTGTCGGAAAGTCTTTGATTTAAGCTCGCTCACCCAGAGCCTGGATCCACATCATTTTGAGAAATGAGCTTCGCTCTACCTTGCATATGATGGTTCATCTTTAGCGTGAAATGGTGATTACCCCACCTTATGTTTGGACCCAGATGAGACGCATATTCACTCGCCGTCCTATCAGGAAACCAGCCTTTGTACACTTTGTTTACATATCTAAATAGAAAAAAATGAAAATATCGACAGACGACGTTATTTTGCAGACGATATTCATCTTGCGTGTAAGCTCAAAGATGAAGATATAATAGGTGAGGTCTAATCCTTTCGCCGCCAAATTTAAATTGCCTATTATAACTGGTTTGGGATAAAATATTTAAACGAATTAAATAACAATAATAAATAAATGAGCTTTAGCTTTTCCGAAACCCTAATATTCGACCAAACTTTGTTGCAGAAAAGTGAAGTCTCATATCAGACACCGTCTTCTAAGACAGCCTCTATTCTGGTGAATTTCTAGTACTAGTACAGCTATAAATTTTCATTGTATATTATGGCTATAAGCCAGTTAATTCCTTCCTCTAATATTTACTTTGTCAACGTGTGTGTGCTGTGCATTTTTGCAAAATGGCACGTACGTTTCGTTTTGCACCTACTTCAATATTTTCCATTTCCAACCTATGAAGATTGTACAAAATGAAGACATGCATTATATTTAATGTCCAAATATAACTAGAGCTTTTCACAGACGTCAAACGTTACAATATTGATGACACAAATTAGTAGCAAGTGGTGTAAAACCTAATTTAAGACCGCTACAGAGACGTCTGTGTCTACATTGTAATATTTTATGATTTGAAATAGCATAACGGCTCTTAAATGGTGTTATTAAGATGTTTATCCTTAATCCTTGATATTGCTGTCTGCCCAAATTGTCGTCTAATTGATTTTTTAAACATTGTCTGATTTACTTGCAAATTGGCCAAAAATTGTTTTTGTTGTAACCGATGGAATCAAGATCAGACACCGAGTTATTCGACGTCTAATCAGGATTGTAGCCGTTTGAATATAGTACGACGGTCGAGAAAAGCGGACTTATATACGGACCTTTGTTTGTAAAAAACATATTAACCCGTTGTAATGGGACCGGTCTAGATGTAGATATAGATCATTTACAGAGGTCTAAGCTATAATGCAAATATAGAATCATTCAACAATGAACACGTTTACCTCGGCGTCTGATCAGTAATCAATATGTACGCAATTTTGAAGAAGATCGAGCAAGGTAAAACTAATAAGCTGACAAGAAAATATCAGACGACAAAATAAGGAGCGGGTCACAAAATGGAATCCAGATAAGACGCCTTATAACTCGACGTCTGATCTGGCTCGAAGCTTTTCGACATAGATACTGGCTTCATCATAATATAAGTACATCATACGACCTCCAAATTGAATTTTGCGACATTGTGAACAGACGACAATTTAAACAACGGTTTAAGGGTTAAATATATTACAAAGCAAAAATATCAAAGTGAAGGTCTGCTGACTCATATTTGTATAGTTGTTCCCTTGACAACCAGTATACATATAACATGAATTGCGAATTTCAATGAATCTTCTTTCGGTTTCGTATACTTGGGAATAATACAGGGTAGCTGACGTGTCTTTGTAGTTAAAGAAATATCGATATGTTATATTCTATCTGTTTAAGACAAGAAACATTTTAGCTTTGTCAAGCGATTACCAGAGCCTTTGACATTGCAAACAGTGTGGATCAAAGTTATTAGTCACGTCGTCGATATTGACCACCCATCGAAATCAACATGTCTTGTACAATACAGTTCTTTATAGTGTAATACCTTATCAGATGCCGATTAAACCCGTTCACCCCGAGTGTTGTAACATATGCAAACAGATTAGATCCTAATGAATGAGTAGCTCGGCATCTCATTTGGATCCAAGCTTTTTGACAGTCGGTCAATAGCTTTACCAAAGGTCGAGGGAGACCAAATATTGCGCATATGCACAACCTACCTG
>JAULCE010169755.1:0-11735 GCA_032359355.1 Macoma nasuta | reverse complement strand
TGACCCCTATTTTTTATTTTATATTTCAACACGTGCTTGCATGCTCTTTCAAACTACAAAGTTTCAACAAAATCTATCATTTA
This sequence comes from Macoma nasuta, assembly GCA_032359355.1. Lineage (NCBI taxonomy): Eukaryota > Metazoa > Mollusca > Bivalvia > Cardiida > Tellinidae > Macoma > Macoma nasuta. The sequence continues at coordinate 11,652 of JAULCE010169755.1, read as the reverse complement.
GAAAAACTAATCACCCTTACTGTCGCAAACGACTTAGAGTTTTAAATTCAAAGATAACAATCACATACCATTGACAACAATTACTGTCAGGTTTCCTTCTTCTTCTTTAGAAGGAAATCCTGCTATCATTGATTTGTTAAATGTCAGTATTCCAAATGAAAACCTTGCTTATTAATCAAGTACCCACTGACGCCCTTTTTAAAGATACCTTCGCATGCTTTCTAAGGTATGTGCAAAAATGTATTGTCTCAAGAAACACTAAATTTGACGTACGAAAGCTGTACGAAATTACACATTTCTAGCCCCTGTGTAACTGCAACGTCATTAGAATTTCACAATTTTTTTTTAAATCATACTCTACTATGATTATTTCAAAAATTGTCAATTATGAAAACACAAATAAAACTTTGTTGCACAGTCCATCTTAAAGGTAAAACAATAATATATGTACATTCAAACAGTTCCTTTTTCCAAATTATTGGTCATTTAAACAGTAGAGACACTCGAAATTACTGAACTGGATTACTGAAATATGGGTACCACGGAAATATGAGGTCAGTGTACATATATGTCAAATATGAAAAACTTAAGTCAAATGGTTCAAAAGCTATTGCAAAAGGTTAAAAAAAATTTTTTTTAAAGTAGGTCAGGTCAAGGTCACTAGGTCATTTCAAAAATGGCATGCGTGAAAGGGGCTTGTCACAAGGGTTATATTAACTAAGTATGTGATCACCATGTTATGCATTTATGAAATAAGGGCTACATTTAAGAAATATTTCAACAGTAGGTCAAAGGTCAAGGTCGTAAGGTCAACATTGTTGGTATGTGTGAAAAGGTCGTCACAAGCAATATCAAATATTTAAGATCCGGTATCGGACCTGTAGCTTCTGCCAAAATTTATCAATGAAGAATTTATATGGCAATTGTATTTCACATGACAGCTAGGTAACACTAATCAATAATGTCAACCGTACAGACCCAGATCAGACAGTTTCTTAAAGGGCTGTCTGATCTGGGTCTACACTGTTTGCATTAATGTAAAAATGAGTATATAATATGAAAGAAAGGTTCGGTGGTCGAAAATACAGAAAGCCGTTAACCCGAAAATACAGAAAGCCGGTTATTAACCCTTACCAAGGGCACATGCCATAGCTGCCCCAACCATGCCCCCGCCAGAGATGACAATATCTGCAGTCTGTTCATCTTTGATGCTTGTCTGCAAATACCGCGACGTCGTTAACTGAAGAAGTGGCAGTTGTCTGTAAGTAGCAAAACATAGTGAACACTTTCGTAATACATTGGCCATTTTGTCTGTCGAGTGACCTCCCCTTGGTTATTTTTCCGGGAACAGGGGCTAAAACGTGCAACTAGTCATTCACAATACTGGGCGATACATTTGCTCGTTTAGCGCAAAATAAAATACTCGCCTCAGTGTTTATCAGATATTATTTAATGAAAACTTTTTTTGTAAACGATCTCAAATGTCTATTAGGGGAGGAGGGGAGAATTTTTATGGTGTATGGGACATTTGAGATGACAACGATTTATTCGTAGAAGTATATTCGTTTAGTGCTTTTAAAATAACTGTGAAATTGGAATAACTGAGTTTATTAAAATAATATTTTGTTAAATCTAATATCTTAACACTATTATTTTTATTGTCTACACAGATGATCAGATTTTGTTGTTGTTTATAATCTTATAATTTATCGCTAGTTTTTTAAACTTATTAACGAGCACCTGTTATTCACTCCGCGCCTGTGCATAGTTTGGGTCCATCATGGCAACAATGGCAACAAGTCATAGTTTGTCGGTTTTAACAAATTCCAGCGTCAAACCTCCATTAGATCCAAGTACAGGATTGTCACATACTTTGCACGAACGTAAGAGCCCATCGCTTGGTCGTTTCACTGGGACGTTTTATGATGATTATGACGAGGAGAACTTCAGAGGCGAACTTTATGACACAAGATCCAAACCATTGGCATCTACTGCAGACCCTGCCTCTATTTTACAGTTAAGTAATCTCTCAAATGAAGATTTTTACCAAAAATTACTGGAGCTCAAAAGTGACCAGCGCAAAATATTGCAAAGATGTGAACAGATGTACCTGGAAAAGCACACGGGTGCTACACAACCAACCCTCTTCAGTAATGATGATGAACCAAAAGTTTCATCCTCTTACAGGGAGACATTAAGGTCACAGACTTTTATTGATGATGATGGTATATTGGTTGCATCTAGGAGATCTCCATCCCAAGAAGATAGAACAGAATATGAAAGAGGACCCTCACCATCATCTCCCACAGAGTTGCCTAGGAAACCTCCATCTGGCAGGCCCCCACTTCCCTACTCGGCAAAGTCATTAACATCTCCTCTGCCTCGTCCAAGTTCAGCTCCATTAGCACGTCAACATTATTCATGGTCCACAGAAGATTTGAGGAAAAATGCATTAGGTTTAAGAAGCAGCTTTGAAGACAGTGATGATGAGTACATTCCAGATGACACAGTATCTGAGCCCTATCAGCCAAGAGCAGTTGCCAAGACTATGTCTCATATGGAGGATATGTGGAACAATTTTTCAATTGAGGATTACGCACCTAGACGTAATCGGACAGAAAGAGTCTCGTCTGCCACTGTTACCAAAAAAGAAAAACAAAAGAAGAATGATGGCTGGCGGCATAGACTTACTGTGCCAGAACCATTTAACATGACACTTAGGGAGCAAAGTAAGGAAAGAAAGAAATCAAAGAACTTGTTAGAATTTGAAGAAAACATGATGAATCAGCAGGCAGAACAGGAAGAGGAATGCCAGAAACAGTTTAAAGCACGTCCAGTTCCAGCTCAAGTCTATTTACCGATGTTTGATGAAATACAAGAACAAAAGGAGGCAAGAAGAAGACAAGTCAAACAAATGAGTGTAGAACTTTTGAAGTCTCAGGAAAAACCTTTCAGCTTCTTGAAACGTGAAGATGACCGGAAAAAACATTTGACCATGTCAAAAGAATGCCATTCAAAAGCAGAACACAGTGAATCAAAAGCACCTGCTTTCAAAGCAAGCCCAGTTCCTAAGCATATATTTGATAATTCTGTTGATGAAAAACTGCTTGAAGAAGAAGAATATCGGAAAATAAGAATGAAAATGAGAGCAGAGGAAATGATGAGAGTGGCTTCATTACCACCAAATATGGCTGCAAGAGAACAACTGAAGGTACAAAAAGAGAGAGAAAATAAAATAAAGAGCAAGCGGAAAGGTCACAAGAGTGCATCTAGACCTAAGGTAAATTCTGAAGTGCCAGATTATGATGCACTATATCGTCAGTTTCAGCAAGAATTACAGCGCAGAAAAATGCAGAAAGAATCTACAGTAGCAAAGCCATTTCATGTTGAGTCGAGGCCAACGAAGTCAGCAATTGAAAAGGTGAAACAAGACATTGATCGAGATGAACAGACCTTAAGGGAAAACAGATGGCCATACAAGCTTCCTAGAACAAAGACAAGAAATTTAGGTAAAAAAATGTCAATTCATATATCCTTTTAAACATTTTCTTGTGTGTGATCACTACTGTTTGAATTCTTTTCATAGCTTGTCTGATCATTAGTATTTTCAGGACTCCAAATAAGTTTGGGTATCTTAAAACTCTTCGATCTGTTTCGAGATTTCTGTACCAATCCATATGTTGTGACCATTCATTAGAATAATCTTTTCAAGACGATTCTCAATGAATGGTCACAACGTAGGGTTTGGTTGAGAAATGAGGATTTTAGCACCTTATCTGGGACCCAGGCACCCTGTATTTTTATTGTAAATATGAAAAAGATTACTGATATTTTATGACACTTAACCCTATCGGTGCTTGATTTTCAAATAGAGCAATTTTTTCATTTATGGAATATGAACATTAATATACATTTGCAATATGGTTTCCTCTATGTAATGAGTAATATATTACAAATAATGTAAACCCCTGATAAGAAGGCTTCTCTTGAAGCTTTCTGATCTGGGTCAGTGGGTTCACTTTGTTGTAATGTATGTATAAACTCATATCTAGCAATAAAAGGGTTAGCTTTTTAAAAAAAATGTTAATTGACTTTTAAGTAATTTTTAGGAAAAATCAGAACAAAATCACCCCAATTTGTTTGTATCTCTTGCATTATTCTTGCTATGCCTTTACAATGTGGGAGAGACATAGCAATGTGTGTGCTAAAAAATTGCAGAAGCCCCTCAGAAAGTTATGCTTGGTCAGTGAATGCATTTTGTGCTTATTTCAGGTCATATGTCCATGTCTCTAGATTCATTGCCTTCAAAGTCAACAAGATCAGCTGATGTCAGAAGCTCACGTGTAAGGTAAGATGAATCAATCAATGCTATGAAAAGTACATTCAAAGGGAGTGATTTGATCTGCAGAGTATGTGTTTATGCTACATGTGTCATTTTAAGAATCAGTGGGTATAGTAGCAATAATTATGCCCCCACCACTAAAAGAAGGGTGGGGCCATATAGATTTTCCTTTATCCGTCTGTCTGTACTTCAGTCCATCCCGAAAAGTTTATGTTGGCCATAAGTTTAAAAGTATTTGTACTACAGACTTGAGACTTCATGGATGTATTATTCAGAGTGTGAACTTGTGCACCTGGGTATTTTCATCAAGCCAAAATTCATATTTACAGAGTTATGGGCCTTGATGTTGTGACAAGTTGCGATTTTGACAAAGTGGAAGTGGGGGCATCTGTGTCCTATGGACATATTTCTAGTTAACCTTTTACTCAATACGCTAATTTTAGGATCTTTCACAATGAAATTATATGATGAGATGTTTATCTAAGAGTTCACTTTTGAATGGCTCTGAATGAATTGTGGAAAATGAAGCATTTGATCATTATGAACAAATGCTTCATTTCCCACAATGTTTTTACTAGTCGTCTGCTCCTCTGGGGCATCAAAATTCATATCTGTGGAGTAAAGGGTTACAATGGCATTTCTTTTAAAAATCAACAATTATACATGTACTTTAAGTGTTAAGAGAATACCAAATTAAATGAAGAAAGAAAACAACAAGTAAGTTGAAATTTGGTTGGTCTGTTACATTCAGATATCAGAAATACCATAGAAGGAATTCAAAACATCAGCATGTTGTATAGACCAGTTGTAAACAAGTATCACTAGATCATCCTGCTGTTTGCTCTATGTCTAGAAATCACCAGAGAGAGCTGACAAGGCAAGAGATGCGTGAAATTGAAGAAGAAAGGCGGAAGAGGGTGAAAAACATGAGATTACGCCAACAGATTCAGGAGAAGACTGTCAGTAGAGAGACCCCAAGGGAGACACTGTATGAAAGGAAAAAGAAAAACAGGTACATTTTATAAATTGATGGTTTGGTGCAAAATATTGGAACTCCTTCACAATCGTGAAGGAGTTACAATAGTTTTGCACCAAGCCAGCAAAATGATAAATAACTCCATATATTTGCATACCAGAATAAGTTCTTATGTATGAAAACATTTTCTGGTTGAAACTTAACCCTTTACTCTGTAGATACACCATTTTAGCAGATGACTATTGAAAACGTTGTGGAAAATGGAGCAGTAACTGTTGCTCATATTGAGCAAATACTCCATTCTCCACACAATGTTTTCCAAGTAATTGGAAATTGGTGATTTCCTTTCTCCCAGATAATCTTACCATTCCATCATATACTTTCATTGTGAATGAGTCTAAATATAGCATATGGAGTAAAAGGTTAAGGAGAGTTTCATATCCTTTGTTTAGCACCCAGTTCTCAAGGCTCCAGAAGTGCTAATAAAATAGTTATTAAAAACAAATTGTCCTACATTTTCCCAACAGACCTTATGTTTGGACATTTCAGTAGAATCTTCTCAACTCATTTCTAACGTCGGGCTTCTAGTGATCTGTTACATAGTAACAGCTGACCACACAGTTGATAATATCGTATGTTATTCAAGTTGAAAGGACATAATTAATTATTACACTGATGAAAAAAGTAAATATTGAGTTCACCCAGATCAAAGTTCAAACTGCTCCTGTGGAAGCAATTTGATCTGGGTCATCATGGATTTGAGCTTCTCTGTCCTAATATTTAGAATATTACTGGTAGGTGCCATTTTTCATCATCTTAGACATGCATTTACATGTAGTTTGCTTTCACCTAGGGAAGTCAATTGTCAATGCAAGTTCCTTTCATATAATGAAGGGAAGGTATGATAGGAGTATACACAGTTTATTATGTAAATAATCAATATGATTTGATTTCTTTTGAGTGTCATCAGTGCAGACCATAATGAGGCATCACCTAAAAATGAAGGATAAATGTTCAGGTTGCCATATAAAATAACCCTTTCCATTTAAGTTAGGCACATTCATGTCATGCCTGTATCCATTGTTATCTATGAAATTGAGTCCAGACAAACAATATTTGTCTCCCTTAACTCTTTACTTTATAATGCTTTATTCAGAATCATTCAATCTGAAAGTATATGATGAATAGTAAAATTATCTATTAAAGAGAATAAAAAACACATCTTTTTAATTGCTTTGAAAACAGTGTGGAAATTGGAGCATTTGCTCATAATGAGTTACACTTGTGTTTGTACAGGGATGCAGAACGAGCCAGGGTGGAGGAGTATGAGCGAGAGCTACAGGAGATCAAAGACAGAGTAAATCGGAGACCCCTCTTGTTTGAACAGGAATCCGAGGTAGGAGAATATAACAACGACTGTTACATTGTAGTAGCTGGCAATTATAGCTGTACCTTGGAAAATCTGAAAAGTTTTTTTATAAAGCATTGGCAAGCACCATAAGACCTTTTTAGTGAGCTATGAAAGCAGCTGAAATTCTAACAAACTTGCCTATAAATGGTTAACCCTTTACCTCATAGATTTTTACATCTCTGTAATGACCTTTGAAAATAATGTGAGAATTAGAGCATTTGCTCATAATGGGCAAAATTTTGAATGCTCCATTTTCCACAATTTGTTTGAATCCCTTCAAAATTGGCATTTTCGTTTCCATAAGATACTCATATTTTCCATCAGATGCTTTCATTGGGGATGGTTAATTTATTTATCATGCAACTTGAATAATACTGATCATTTGATAAAAAAAATTAATGTCTTATTTTGTACAATTCAAGAAGCCTCAACAAACCACATACTTATGATTTCATATTATGACGTCATAATGATACGTACCACATAAAAAATCCCCATTACCATAGATAAGACACATGTAGCTTTTCAGTTGTGGATCTGGGTAAAAAGTGTGTCTTATAATCGAGCGATGATGTTATATACTCAGACTGAAACAATTTTATTTCTAGTTTAATATGGACAATTGCAATGTAGCACAGTATATTCATTAAGTCGTATATTCATAAAATCTATAGATGCAATTTTTTTCTCTTTCACCTCAATGACCATGGGAATGTAGATCAAGACTCAAGAGGTGCTTTAAACCTTTTAATCCATGAATATTATCATAAGACTCCACTCCTGAGATATTTATCAACCACTGTGTTATTTTAACACATGTATATGAGTAAAACAAAAATTACATGACAGATGGTTAATGCTCAGGCCCAACATATTCTACATGAAAACAGTGCAGATGCTGATCAGACAGTTCCTTGACAAAATGACTGATCTAGATCTACACTGTTTGTAAAAAGGTATTAATGTTATATTTGTATATATGGAGTAAAGGGTTAAAGAAGTTTTACAAAATACATTCATACAGTTCACCTGTTTGTGTTTGATGAACATGTAATGCACACTAATATAAATCTGCTCTTTCTTAGTTATGCTTTGTTATAATATATTCAGATCAATGCCAAGAAAAAGGCAGAGAAGAAGTTCAATGCAACTCTACGTAGCGTGGGTTTAGACGAGGACTTTGTGCACAGTCGTGGCTCCCGCTCTGTCAGTGTCCATGATGACACAGATCAATATGACGATGACTTTGATGACACTGCAGATCGATACGAGGATCAAACCTATGTTAAACACCAGCAGGAGTCCGACAGATCAATGTCTCCGATGGAAGACTAGATATTACCCATATCCCTATCCTGATCTCATTCAGAGCTCCAGCTAAGGTGCTTGTTTCAGATGCTAAATATCCTCCTGTCTCCACCAACCCTTATGTTATGACCTCTCGTCCATAAGAGAAGATTCTAATGAGTGGTCATTACATAGGGTGGGATGGAAAAATGGAGGAAATTTAGTCAGAAAATGGTTGACTTCTCAGACTCGAGACTCAAGAATGACTGCCAGCTTTTACCATTCTGGTAGAAGCTGGGAGCCATTCATGGGTCTCGAGTTTGGGATTGGGTTTGTGAATTAAAGGCTAGGACACATGTTCAATCCTTTTAAATCCGAAACGGAGATTACAGACATAATGAATTATTTATACAAGTCTGACATTTCACTAATCTAACACTCTCTTGTGCAGGAAATTAGAGGTTTGAGGTAGCAAATGGGTTTGGTGGAGAAAATAGGAAAAGTTTTCATTACATTTGTAAATACACCTAGTCCAGTAGGCTATTGCTCTGATCACCAATTTTGAAATTACAAACAACTGTGATCTATATCAAATACCAGGGAGCAGAATGTCTTATATTGATCTACCGTCAAACCTGACTTGAGTGGCCATTATATAAGGTATAGCGACTATTTATGACAGATGGTTGCTGAATACGGAACGAAAGTAATGCAGAAAGCTCTTTTGAGAGCTTTCTGCATTACTTTCATTCTGCATTAAGCCACCAAATACCTCATTTTTGAGTGACCGCTTAATACAGATTTGACTGTTAATTGATGTTCAAGTAAATCTTATAAATATGTGTGCGGTTAGCAAATTTTAGAAATTAAAGAAACAAGTTCATGTAACTACTTTCACAGCATGATAAAGAGTTAATAACTAGTTTATATTTTGATACAGTGTGCATACATTTAGTTGTTATTTAATGTTCCGTCCAAACACAGTGGCTAGCATTATGGACAAATAGGGTCTATGTACTGTAGACCAAGGTCAGACAGCATGTTTCCAATGCATTAATTTATCTTAATTGCAAATTAATTGAAACTCTCTAGATTTTTAGCAGTGGAATTTGTTTGCATTTTTTTTTAATTTTGATTTATTTTAGTTCACACTTTTACCTATATATTACAAAGTATGCTTTCCCTTTATCAGAGCATGAGATCCGAGTCTTACATAAGTCCTTATAATGCTGCTGTAATTAACTGGTGGCTGCTAAAATTGTAGTCTGCATAATATGTTGCCAATTTTAGTTTCACTTCAAATTTGGTGAAACTATTGTCTCAAGTGTCAAACTGCTTAAATTCAGATCAGATGCCTGATCTGGATCCAAGTTGTTTGAGTTGCATATGATAAGAGGAGAAATAAATGTTTATGTTAGGTACACATGTATCTTCTTTACCAGGTGTTTTAGCTAGAATTATTGTATGCTTTTAGAGTACTATGGGGCAATTACCCTGGAGATATACCTAACCCTTTACCAGATTGTTACACTGTATAATGCCTCTGTAGCAGATGACTATTAGGAACATTGTGGGAATAGGAATGAGAAAATGCTCCTTTCCCACATTATTTTAAAATCACAAAAAATAGCATTTTTCTTTTTTCTCGATATTATTTCTTTTATCAGATGCTTTTATTGTGAATACGTCTTATAGACTAAAGTGACATTTGATTAAATGGATTAAATGCACCTTATCATTGTTGCAAATTGTGCAGACTCTGACCAACTACAATCCAGATATTATTCAGCAAACCCTTTACTCACAGATATGCTTTTTGTAGCAGAAAGTTGAAATCTTTGTGGGAAATGTAGCATTTGCTCTTGATGAGCAAATGCTTCATTTTCCACAATGTTTTCAAAGCCAATCAAAAGTGTGTTCTAAAAGTGTTTTACTTTCTTCTAGACAATCTTGATTATACACTTTTATTGTGAATAAGTCTCAAAATAGCATATAGAGTATAGAGTTAATACATTGGTTGTGGATTTGGAATAGCCTGTCAGAAAGGGTACCAAAACATGGCAGGTAGCTGGTCTTGGTCTACACTTATGGTTGTACCCTTTAGCCATATAGTTTCTCATAACTTTTTTATGTAGTTTTAATTATGGTTGACCAATTGGTTTAGATTATTAAATATTAGCCTGGTAGATGTAAAACCAACCTTTTGACATGGGCATAGAGTGTAAACAAGATCAGTTAACACACATTCCATGGGGCTTCTTGTCAGGGTTATCAATTATAAATTATTTCTCTGTTTAGCCAGCTGGCTTGAGAGTCAGTGTTAACAGTTTACCACATAGAACTGCCTTTTTGGGTGGTTCTGCAGCAGATGGCTTTTGAAAACATTGTGGAAAAAGGAACATTTGCTCATAAAGAGCTAATACTCCATTTCCCATAATGCTTTCTAAACAATAAAAATCATCCTTTCGTTTCTCCTATATTATATTCTTCCTTTTCAACAGATGTGTTTGTCTAAAAATAGCATATGACCCTATGGGTTAAGCACAGTATGAAGATAGGAAAATTATCACAAATCACTGTTTGTAATTTCCAGAGGTTGCTTTTCCTTCTACAAGGCTATTACATTAAAGTTTTTATTTGTTAGCTGTTAGTCTTTTAACAATCAACATATTTTTGTACAGGACTTTCCAGCAAATTTTAAGGTTTTGTATTGTTGATATGTTTCGAAGTTGTGTGTACTCTTTATAGTAGTTCAATGTTGCATGAAATTGAAGTTAATTCTAAAAAAAAGTTCTGCCAACTTCTACATATTGAGCTTGTGACTGTATGTCTAAATTCATTATATGTAGCAGTGTATATAACATTTATATATTAATTCCAAGGACTGTCTGATGTTCCAGAATTTTGGACCAGTCCTTTAGATTGACTGTGATAGAAGTATTTGTGATATTAAGATTATGAATTCAGGGCTTGAATTCGCAAACGCATTCTCAGACTTGCTCTCGAAAATGACTCCCAGCTTCCTCCATTCTGATAGAAGCTGGGAGGCATTCTTGAGTCTCAGGTCTGAGAGTGTTTTGTTTACATTTCAATGCCAGATGTACCGGTATGTGTAATGTGTGTGCTAGTTTTCTCTATTTAAAACCTTATCCGTCCAAACCTATTCTGATAACATAATTAGCCAGGCAGCTTGGATCCAGATCAGACTAAAAATAACTCGACCATCTGATTTGGATATTAGGGCTGTTTGACATCTAGTCAATTATTTGTTAAAGAACTGAGTGAATCGGAGAAAATTTACGACTTGATCGAAGAGCCCATTTGCCTATGACACTGGCTATATTATGTTGTTAATTCATCCGTCTTTAGCACACAAAGCACATAGCCTGTGTTTGTGTCTTATACAGCTATTGTTAATTTGTTAATATAGATTTATATATCTGTAGGTGTGAGTGAGTTAACAAATATAGTGTCGAAAGTCGACTATACATATGAAGAAATTGCTTAATATAGATCTGACTTTTCTTTCATACATAAATGTTAAAGTTTAACCTGATAATGACATACAGTAGAACTTCGATGTGTCGAAGTTCAAGGGACTGTTCGAAAAAGTTCGACACATCGGGACTTCGACTT
>JAULCE010169644.1:0-11735 GCA_032359355.1 Macoma nasuta | reverse complement strand
AAAATGAATTGGAAATCTGCATTTGAAATTTTCACTTAAGTTTAAGATTTTACTAAGACGCTTTGTGAATACGGCCCCAGGGGCCGTACTCATACAGTTTTTTAAGGAAAATCTTAAACTTAAGTGAAAATTGCTAATGCATATTTCTCAATTATTACCCACAATACTTCTATGAAAATTTGAATGTTTATGGAACACGTAGTGTTTCACAATCATGCAAAGTCTCATTGAAGTATAATTGAAAGAAGTGGCAATTTGAATTTGAAGGTTTCACTTAAGTTTGAGATTAACCTTAGGAGCCTTATGAATACGGCCCCTGATGCAACTAGGTGACGGGGTATTGCAACAAACGACGTCATGATGTGACATGCAAGAAATATTAATTTATATGGTCTTAATCCACGGCTTCGGTATCTTGGAGTGAGAAAACAATATTATCATTAAACGTTATGATATTTCTTGATAAGTTGGTTTGTCCCGCCTTCGACATAACAAAAGACGATTAAATGTACAATTCGCATCCTGCCTATCGTGAAAATAATTAAATAAACGTATACGTTTTGCTAAATAAGAGGGTCCAGACGACCACTTAATACGCCGGAAGCTCCACCGTGGTATAGGCGAAAGGAGTTCGCAATAAAATGATCCCAATGTTTTTGGCCTAAAAGTAGCACTTTTGTCTGTTCACTATGGCGTTAGTTGTACTGGAAGGCAGACTGGAGTATCAAGGAGGCATTTTAATGACACTGCCAAGTTGATTTGTCACAAGTATGGAAATGATGTGAAATTGAAAGTAGGGGGGGTGCCCTTTGGGATACGTCATTTTGGCAAATAAGAGAAAGAGGGGTACATGTAAACCAAACATTAAATATTTTTTAATATAGAACACGGAACCCCTATTTTATCACTATATTCCAACATAATATGAATAGATCTTTAAAATAAACCTTGCATGTGTGCCGTGTGCAAAGTTATCAGAAATTGAACAAACAGATTATGAACATTTTCAAATTTACATAGGTTATATAGGGACCTGTATGTGGTGGTCTGGTACCTAGTCGTCCATACATTAGGTTCTTAAAGCTGGATTTAAGACATTGGATAGTCCACATACAGAGAGTGAAATGTTATGTTTTACTATCTAACACGCTAAAAACTGATAGCTGGTATCCTCTACATACAAACACGTTAGAGCCAGAATAGACAGCGGGTTTATTGATCCGGCTCCAAACTGTTTGCCACTCATGATAACAACAATAAAAAACGACTTTATAAAGTGTAACCGTATCATTTACACGATATATTTGAAATTGCGTAAGCGTTCATGAGATTCAGATTAGCGTTTCCCCCACGATAAACAAGAAAACATTGATGATTGTCGGCAAAGGAAATTGCGGAGACTTTCACGTTTTAAGTTAAACTAGAATTGTAAGTCACGGGCTAACGAATAACTCCACCCCTCCCTGTCTATGTGTTTGTCTTAGCCTTAATTAGTGCTACTTGTGCCTGTTTAACACATCAACTAGCGTAACTCCAGTCAAGGTCATGTGACACCAACCAAATTAACAGGAGGCACCATGACTATTAGAATCTAAAAAATTGATAAAAACTTGTTCAATGATGACCAAGGTGAATCCCGGACAAAGATAATTTTACCTATCTTAAAACATCAAGGGGGTTAGCTCCAATCATGTGGTTCCTCGCCATGTTCACAGGGGTGAAATATCACATCATGTCCATTGATATCTGAAAGTTAGAAAAATAATTCGTTTAATTATGACAGAGATGAATCCCGGACCAATTTGTGTCTACGGACGGAGAGACGGGCGGACAACCTGATTCCAGTATACACCCAAAAACAAAGGTTGTTGGGATATAAACATGTCATGCTTAGCTAGTTTTTTAAAGTATAAGCAGGCAAATGATATGATGTTTTACAGTTAAAAGATACCGTTTTTCAATATCAATAATATGACTTAAGTACCAAGTAAGATTATTGCATGTTGCTCTTCTACTATCACGGTTTCTAACGAACAGGACATGGTCATTTTGACTTGTTTTGAAAACATTGTGTTCACATTGAAAATTTTCTCGTGGTGTGAACAGTGCTCAATTTACCACATTATTTTGGAAAAGCATAATTATTGTACAAAGGCGTACATATGTATATCTTAGTTGTAAAGGATAAATAAGTGTCATAGCATTGCCAATTGTATAACTAAAACCCTCATCAACTTAAATTGCTTTTGCCTGATCAAAGATGCAACATAAGTGAGACAGCATATAGTACGATATGTGATGATTTGATAAAACAAATAAAACAGATTGATTTTAATATTAAAAATAGTCGACAGCGTAATGTGCAGTTCACATAAACCTCGTTCAGTAACGTATAGTGTTACATTGGCATTTTCCGTTAAAGTGACACTTTTTCGGCAAAATAAAACAGATTATTTCACCGTTAAAGAGATAGACCCAAACGGTAATAGCCATTATACTTGTAACAGGAACATTATTGTTGATGCTTGTATTGCCATTCGATGCATAACGTCAACAACACGCTCACGAAAATGTGATGTAAAACATGGTATATATGCATCAGTGTGGGCATTAAACGTAATTTAAGAGTACACATACATTGACAAACACAACGTGAGTAAACTACTATAGGTGATGGTTCACAATTTAAAATAAGTGTCATATATCAAACTAATGTTATATCTAATTTATGTTCCAAGTAAGCGAACTCTGTGGTTTTCATGATTCAGATTCGGAAAAGGACAGTCGCTAGTCGAATTCCACAACACACACATCAAATACTGAGAATACGTCACATATTTAGCACAAGCATTCATATAATTTTCAATTCGCCAAATGTGGTTATATTGCAATGTGCTAAACGTGTAATATAAAAGAAGAAAAGAAGTTATTGTATGATACACCACAAACAAAACAAAGAGCCACCCGAACAGCACCAAATATAAGTTAGTTTTCAGCACACTCACGCCGCTACACACACACGCACATACTTGCGAGCCCAAACATACACAATGAATAAAAAACACCAATGACAGGTTACATGCATACAATTAAGTGGAAGACAGGAGTACCGCTTTAGAACGGTCAGTCGCAAAATGACTTTCCTGTCGTCGCATAAGCAAAGAAGGAAGCGTAATGACCCACTGTACAAGCCATTTTGCATGTCCTTTACATATGCATACCTTATGTGTATTCGTTGATGAACGGATATGGCAACTGTTAGGTGATCACTTGCCTCTATATGATAGTGCAATGTCCACCTAAGTGAGTGGAACGTCGATGTTTCTTACTGAGGCTACTTAAACTTTATTCCCTATATGTGTTGTTAAACTCATTTACAAATAAATTGTATATTATGAAT
Source organism: Macoma nasuta (assembly GCA_032359355.1). NCBI lineage: Eukaryota > Metazoa > Mollusca > Bivalvia > Cardiida > Tellinidae > Macoma > Macoma nasuta. Next base: position 8,335 of record JAULCE010169644.1, on the reverse strand, counting down.
GTATAAACATTACCTTGATGAAAAAAATTAACCTTTTTCAATGGGTTTGAGACATTATGAAAATAGAGGATTGGCTTATTCTGAGAACATGCTCCATTTTCCACAATGTTATAACTATGCAGCGGATACAGAGGCGTCAAATCGTGTATTAAAGGACTCACTGGATAGTCAATAAGTTTGACTGACTAATTTCTTCACCTAAACGTGTAGACCGTTGACTGAAGTTTTCTTCCATCTGTATTTAGCCTGACGTCAGTAATATATTGTTGATCACACGCACAACTGAAAACAAGAAAATTGGAACGATCAAACACCTCCAGATACGATAATATCACAAACAGTACAACTCAATGTTGAGGTTTAGCTGTCAATACAATTTTTTAGAGTTTGATGTCATGCCGCTAGTATTCATAATGGATTTAAGTGTAAGAGTTATATGCCATCTATGTTCGAATCAAGTACACTGGTATGACCTTAAGTATCCATATTAAGGCAGAAACAATAATCTTAAAGAACAATTACATTTTCTCGTACATGCACGTATTGATCAGTTGATCGTTTTAGTAGGCATGTTAGAGAGATGTGTAACTCGAATCTAAACATTTTCGAGCAAGAAATAAAATTTAAAAATTAAGTTTGATCTAGATCAAAACCGCACAACAAATCATGATCTTTGAGCCAGACTGTTATATCGTAGTATGGTCAGCGCTAATAAAATACGGTTGCCAGAGATGACGTGTGGTGATTTGTCACAATTTGCCGATTTTCCTAAATACATGCATCTGTTTGTCTTGCAAATTGGCACTTTAAACTCGACAATGTTTGTCAAAGTAAGTTATTGATTATTTGGCAAATTGTTCAAACGTGATTGTAAAAGCACGTGTAGATGCAATTTTAAACAAAACCCCGACGAGTTATACGACATCCTTTGGAAAATAATCTCCCGGTTTCGTGTGGACTTTGTGCGAGGGAAACTATAACGGACAATTATGTTTGTTCTGTAATGTCATTTGGTCATGCTATATATTGTACCTAGCACGTAAACGAACGAAACAAGTTTAACTGATGTCAGGCAATAACAGTGAAGCACTACTTTTTTACGGTGGCGAATTACGTGGTCCAAAAGGTAAGGTCTACGCGGAAAGTATGGCGTCGACGAGGGATTACGGTACTCTTTTATAATATAGCATTTAACTCGCAAGATGGATCCGGATGAAATGGCGCAGAAAGTTTACTACAATATTGTATCAACACCATGCATTGGTCAATTTGATTGGAGGTTCTGTCGTTAATGACTGATCCTCGATCAACTGTCAGTGAAGACAGATGATCGAAGATCAGTCATAAACGGGAAAACCGCGAATCAAATTAACCAGTGCATCGTATCTAAATAGTAGTCATGTATTCTTTCGGCACCATTGTATCCTGATCTTTCGTGCGAGTTAAATGCTATCTTTAAAACAATTACCTTAATCCCTCGTCGACGCCATACCTTTCGCTCAGACCGTACCTTTTAGACCACGTGATTCGCTACCGTGTATGTTTGACCGTCTAATGCAATAAGCACAAAGTACTGATAACGTATAGAACAAGTTTTGGCAAGAACAAACAACACATGTTTCGGCTTCTGATCGAGATCCAAAATGTTTGCCTTTCATAATAAAAAAAACTTATATCGTATTACACATTGTATATGCATTTGCGTTAACGTTCATAAGTTAAAAATAACCGTTTGTACATTGTAAATAAGGAAAAGGAAATGGTCTTCGGCAAATAAACTTGCAAACGCTTTTATAATTAAAGTTAGATAAATGACATGCATTTGTTCTCGGCATGAACAATGCTCAATTAACAGAGATAAGAAATGGTAATCTTAGTTGTAAAGGATGCTTAATAATCAAAGTATCATGCATCGCATTGTCAAAACCCTTTTCAAGTTGAAATGCGTTTGCTTGATTAATGTGACAGTTAAAGTGAGACAAATTGTTTGATCTGTTATGATTAAATATAAAACATGTTGTGTTTTTGGCATTTACCGTTAAAGAGACACTTCTACATCAAATTTAATCAGATCATGTCGCCGTTGCCGAAATCGGCCATTATACTTGCAATGGGAACGTTAGTGCTGATAATTGTCTTTTCGCACAATTCATGAAGTCTTGAATGTTTACAAAAAATGTGAGGTAATGGTATTTCTTACATTCATAACAATGTTTTATAGGGAATTCTCAGTGAAAGAAAACCTTTATCTTATTTGACTTTTCAGCAATGAAATTATAACTTTTATTTCGGAGTGTACTTTTTGTTTTGGAATTAAACATTTAACAAAAAAAATATTGTTTGACTCGTTTTATTTGTGTGTTTTTTACTTTCGTTTTTTGGCATTTCTGGTTTTGTGCTTAACCGTTTTGACTAATTTGTATTTATTGTATTACTGTGTCACATTTTTTTAGCTCACCTGAGAGCTATGGGAATACTTGAAATGTCCGGCGTCCGTCGTGTGTCGCGTGTCGTGCGCCGTCAACAAATTTCAGTGTTTACACTCTAGAGGTCACAATATTGACTCACTCTTTATCAAACTTGCTCATAATGATTGTCTTGATGAAATCTCGGTCAAGTTCGAATCTGGGTCATGTGGGGTCAAAAAGTAGGTCACTAGGTCAAATCATAGAAAAACCTTGTTTACACTCTAGGGGCCAAATTTTTAGCCCAAACCTCTTGTAACTTTAACAGAATGATTGTCATGATGATGGTTCGGACAAGTTTGATTGTGGGTCATGTGGGCTCAAATGTGTAGTTTTGCTAATCAGGTGAGCGATACAGGGCCATCATGACCCTCTTGTTTCTTATCTTAACTGATTATTTTTGTAAGTTTAAGAAGATATAAGTAAGAAATAGAATATTTGTATATTACAGTATAAGAAAAAATATAATTTCACTCATGAGAAGCTTCGCCACTCGTGAAAACACCTCCTTTGCTTCCCGCTCGTTGAAATGAAGTTCGATCTAACACTGTAAAATATCATTATCCTATATATTCATTTATTATATATGCATTATGTTATACATTAAACATATTCAAGAGAACAGTTATCGTGTCGAGCCAATGCGCAACGTTAGTGAAATGCTAGAGATGATGGTTTACAATGTTAAATCACTGACATATATCGTTAGTATAACTCTGGTATGCAATAAAGTCAAACTTCGTCAGGTCGAAGTTGCAGGGACTATTTTGATAAGCCTGAATTACCGGAAGTTCGAATGAATCTTTTGGTAACTGAGACTTATCAAATACCTTGCAACTAATGTATGTGCTTACACAACAAAAATCGTTATGTTTTGGTCCATAATTAATTTGTTCGACAAGCACAAACTCGGGCCAGAGCTCTACTTATCGAAGTTCGACTGTTAATTATATGTACCACATAACGTGTGGTGTCTCCGGGTTAATACAACCAACACGCATTTCATTGTCTTACACAAGTGCATGATCAGAAATGACGTCATAGCTACAAATCGTACCATATTGTATCAAATAATGTTACACTACACGGCACTAGTTTTAGTTGCATTCAGCCAGCAGACAACTTGTGTCAGTATCTAACTTATGTGATAAAAACATCTGACACTCGCTGTCTTTGACGATAAGCTTTTTCATCAGATACAAATACTCGCTTTAAACATTTGTTCTGAACTCGTTAAAAGATACTTACCTTAAAGTACAACACGTGTCAGATTCTATATATGTTTCAAGTTGACAAACTCATCAGTTATCACGATCCAGAGGATTAGACTCCGAGCGGAGCATTTTTAAAACTGGTTGAGTATATCTGCGTCAATTATCAAACAGACAATCTTTAATATACAAACAGTGCAGTCGCTAGTTGTATTCCACTGCACGCATATAAATATCGATTATACGTCACATATTCAGCACAGTAATTGCAAAATTTCAAAACTGCACAATAGGGTTGAATTGTACATTTCTAAACGTGTATAGGGATTTTTACATTTTCACGACAAATATAGACTGACGGGTTATTACTAAATGAACAGATATTGTAATTGCAAGGCGATCACTTGCCTCTCTTTGTTGGTGTAATCCACCTAAGTGAGTATAAAGTCAATGTTTCCTGCGGACGCTGCTTAACCGTGTTATCCATTTGATTTTAAAACTCATACATACTTAAAGTATATTAGGAATGTATATACAATCTAGGAGAACAAAAAGCACCCTTTTAAATATGTTTTATGAAAAATAACTAAATGCTCATTTTGAGCTCCAACTTGTACAATGCTTTCAATAGTCCTTTTCTACAGAGGTGTCAAACGGTGTATCAAAGGAGTTATTCGATCGTACATATCCTTTGCAGGACTGTAGCATATGATACCGTAATTGTAGCGACCTTTGAAAACTTCTTAGAACTTGATCAGACGCCGATTAACTCGGCGTCTGGTCAAGCGCAAAGCTGTTTGACACTCATATTGTACTTGGTCTACCAAAGAAAGTTAAATAAATATATGTAAATATGAGCAGACGACAAAAAGTGCAGACGAACAAAATGCAACTGTCGGTCTTTCAAAAGATGTGTCGGCTGACTGATAGTATGCATCCATTAATTTCTGAACGTATATGCCGTTGGATGAGGATTTCTGCCATTTGAAGTCAGTCTGGAGCCAAAATAAATTTATATCCTGGTGATCAAATACATATCTAAATAATCAAACACATAAATGCGCTTAGCACAACAACGCTTGAACACCGCCAGACACGATAATGTCTAAGATCATACAACCGAACGCTAAGATTTAGCTGTAAATAAATAAAAAATGGATTTTAAAGAGTGTGGTATGTCGCTAATATTCATTTTTATGAAAATAGAAGGTCACATATGAGTGGTCATGGTGTAATGAAAATATAAAACGAGTTGTCCGATAATGCACATATATATTTTCAATAAACCATGATCACGAAATAAATATGTGTTTTGTATTCTATTGAGTTCCAATGCGACGATTATTAGCGCTAAACACACATAACTTCACCAAATAGTAGTTTGTTTAGCGCTAGTCACCATGACGCCGTGTAGCATTGTTATTAGTTAAATATCTAGCATATATAACGACGTTATTTCACGCTTGCAACGTCATGTATGATATTATTTTTTAAACTGCATGGCATATGTGTTAGTATTAAGAAATATGTTCAGGCCTATATATAGATATACTCTAAAATGAAATAAATGTTCTACTTTATAAAAACTAAAGTGATAATAATCCCCTTAAAAGTTAATACACTGTGTATGTACACAGTGATGTACACAGTGATCAGGTAAAATATCATTTTTTAAAGAGGCATTTGAGTATACCATAGTATATAACTATATTCTGTTGTTTTTAACTATGTATTTTGATGCTACCTTTGTGAACTAATGTAAATCGACTGCCTATGCTGCATGCTAGTGTTTGCACCGGCTGTTCTCCGTGACTCTGTATTACACAGTTGTATTTTAAAAGTAGTGCATAGCCCGAGTTGCAAGCAAGTGAAGAGATGTTTTGTGTGGATTCGTGTTATTTACAAGATTGTCTTTGTGACTAGAATAAGGGTGAAGTTTGTGAACGTTTGTATTATATAATTGATTGGTTAGATGGCTTGTAAACTACATATACGAGCTTATACGATAGTAGCTATATGATTGAAATTGAAATACAATGTATGAACTTTAGGGACAATGATTTTACTTTTCGAACATTTCGTTCCGTATTCAACGCTTTCAGGGATGTCAGTAAAATATGTATAGAACAAGGTAATTTACCGATAAAACCAGTATATAAAGTATGATCGTATACATGTTGACAGCTTGTGAACCCTTTTTACCGCCATATGTAGCTTTAATTTTCGTTACAATTAGCATAATCCCAGATAAACTGGAGCCCGAGAAGACGGCGATAGATCAGTACCATGACATTTTCAAAAATATTAGTACGAATAGGGTATCGAAGAACCACAGTTTATTTATGTTGTTAAGATTGTACATTTCGTTAACATATCTGACACCAACCAACGACAACTTCAAATTTAATGCTGAAATGTTAAGATAATGCCTTAGATGAGTATACCATATAAGCATAGGTATAGTCTAACACAAACCAGAGCATTGAACAGCTCAGATATATTCATGTTTGAAATGCTCAGTATATCGAACACTCTGGCATGCTTTACCGCTTCCACCAAAAGTTATTTAAAGACTTTTACATAAGTAGAGTATATGTTGACTTAAACAATGCACATTAGGAATATTATTGAACTCATTATAGGAAATGGAAGTTTTGCACGTTACGAGCAAATACTTCGCTTTCAAATAAAAAAGTCAATAGTCATCAGTAACAGAGGCGTTAACGGCCGCTTTGGTGGAGGAAGAGTTGAGAACAAAAAATATGATATTGCTTATCAGCCGCCAAAACGTTGGCATGTCTATTCAAATTACGAGTATGACATATGTGTTTTATCAGCCAGTAAATTGAATAGAATATTCAAAGGAAAGCCTCGAACGACTACGCATGCTCGGGTTTTTTAAAATTAAGAAACCCGATATTGTTTGCCTACACATTTAAGAATTTGTTAAGACATGTAATTCTGAACGATCGAAATATTTCATTTATGTTGATACATCCATCAAATGTAACAACCAATAGATAAGAATATATTCTCTGCGGGTAACTAAACCCGGCACACATAACACTATTCATGTATGACTATGGTACAGGTCATTATCCCAGGGACAAGAGCGTGTTAGCACAGTTCGTTGTAAAAACCAACATTAAAACAACAACTTAAGAAGAAAATATCATATGTATTGCCATAAACATATACATTTATTTGTCGTAGAGGCAAATAGAATTAAAAAATCAACTAATACTTAAATAAGACTAGGCAGTCTTATTAATCTTAAGTCGTCCCCAATGAAAATACGATTCGTGGTTTACATAAAGACAACTTAGGTATCATAGTTCATTTTGTAAGTGGAATAAGGAATAATTAAACACTATCGAGGTTGTCAGAATCGTGTGCTTTAGTTGAAGTATTGGACATAGAACGGAAGAAATCAATTAATAGTATGTTTCCTGCAAAGATGGGTGCAAAGTTTAACACCAGGAAATGAGGTAATGTTAGTCTTGCACACTACCGACAGTTACAAGTTTATCGTCGTCACGATTATCAGCATTAAATTTCCACGCGTTTTTTAAACTAATAGCCATTTCCAGATGACCTTTATAGTTACCATGTGGCTAACAGGATTACAAACTGTGATGTTGACTACATTTTTCAAAAGGAACATGAACCCTCTATTAAATATCCCTTAACTGTTTTAATGCCGATTTTAGATTTATCCGCAAAAAAAGAAAATATATAAGGACAAAATAAAGTTCAGTTTTCATTGTATCGAAAACCAAGAAATAAAGCATAATGCTCGTTGCTTAGTTTATGACAATGTGTTATTGATATTAATTAGACAAAACATGAACATAGTAAGGTCAAATCCGAACCACGTACACGTACAGAGGGCTCAACGTAGAGACGGTGGTGTTGTATATTGTCCTTTGAGAGTTGCCCTTTGTCACTTTGATTTTTCAAGCGACCAAGCTTGTACACAGCCTTCAATTCCTATGTATAGAGAGTTGCACAAAATTTGCTCTTCGATAATTCTCTTCGTTGCTGGTGCTTTGGTAGTACGTGGATGGTAGGTGTCACTTGCGTTTGCAGGGTTTATACGCGGTCGCACCCACGTACTACCGCGCGTCACCTATGTATTACCCACACAATGCGTACGTACTACGTGGGCATTACCCATATGTTCAACACTGTCCTCTTGACTTGCTAGCGTAGCTAACGTGATCACTCCCACGTACAGTTGTCTACGTAGCAATATGACCACGTATGAAATAATATGGGAACTCTAATATTTTCAAACGTATCAAATTCCGTTTTTGATAAAGATCAAAGATTCCTGTTTGCATTTTTTCGTAAAATCGCATTTTACTTGCAGTCCAAACGTTATTGGAATGGCTGTATACTTAATGAGACCATATATGGCCGACGTCAAAGGAAAAGGGGCACTAGGAAATATAAAAAAGCGCTGACTCAGCTCTTTTGCAGCGTTATAATTCCAGTAACAAGTCACGAAATTTACCATTTGTATTCATTTAAAGGTAGCATTGGATGTCCTCTAAGATTGCAAACAGTGTAGACCCTGACCAGCCGCCACGTCTGTGGCGTGGCGGCTGGTCTGAGGCTACACTGTTTGCTACGTCCGAGTGCCCCTTTTCGCGTGAC
>JAULCE010169533.1:0-11737 GCA_032359355.1 Macoma nasuta | reverse complement strand
GAATTGGATGTCCTCTAAGATTGCAAACAGTGCAGACCCTGACCAGCCGCCACGTCAGTGACGTGGTGGCTGGTCTGAGGCTACACTGTTTGCTATGTCCGAGTGCCCCTTTTCGCGTGACGTGGCCCTGTTCTCAAAACTCAAGTGACGAGCTTTTATAAAAAAAATCCTTATTCGCCTCATATATACAGACTGAGGCCATATCATCCAGCAAAGAACCTCGATTTACTTCAAACCGTTTTGATCAATAGGTATGCAAATGAAAACAATCAATAAATAATAAATGGCATGAAATATTTAAACGTCACGGGCCGATCCTGTCGCTTCCGGATTACGTCAACTTGATTGGATATCATTTAACGAATAAGTGAAATAATGGCACGTCGATTTTTTTTTATTGAAAACACCTCTGATAATTCCATTCACATTAATCTTTAAAGGGTCATGCATATGGAATGATCTATACTCCGTTCTATATGTCAAATCCAAAGTGGAACGTATGGCATCAATATTATGTTCGAATGTTTCTCTTGCTACCACGGGTGTTCTTTTCATCCTTAGCCTGCTAGTCGCGACCTTAGTAATATGTTCAAACAACTCGGATCAGGATCAGACGCCGAGTAACTCGGATTTGTTTGATCTGAATCCGAGCTGTTTGACATGCAGACTAAAGATTCAACGATTTTAAACCAAATCGAGTAATGTTTAAAATTGGAGCAGACCACATTTTGAACAAATGTTTACTTTCACAGCAGTTCAATGGTCAACTTTGAAAAGAGTATAGGCACAGATCAGAACCGAATTGGAGGTGAATCTAATCGATATAAACGTATTCTGGGGAGCGTATTGCTTACAGATGGGTTCAAAATACTAAAACAACCACGATGCGCTGTTTTTGGTTTCACGCCATACTTAGCCACAATCGATTCATAAGCGAAAACGGTTAAACCTTCAAACTAAGCAGTTTCAATACTGTTGTCGCGTCGTGGGAACACGTACTTTCGGACCTGTAGACCCAGAACGTCCGATATTTAAAACAGTGAGAAAATTAAGTTGTACAGCGTCTGATCAGAGACATACGTGTAACCATTTATAACGTTTCAAAATACTGTTTAAAATGATGAGGTTCAACAAGAATAAAACCTGATCAGTAGGAGAAATGGGGCTGGATTAGGTCTTCACTGTGAGCAGTACGATTTTAGCAGTTTGACATTATAATATAAGAAAGGAAGATATACTAGCTTTCTGGTATTGCAAAGCAGGATGAGATGCGCTGGTTTTCTGGATTTGTACAGCAGGAATCACTTATCTAAGCAATGTAGCGATATACTGGTTTTCAAGTTTTGCACTTCAGGTACCCGTTTTCTAAGCAAGGAAGAGTTATACCAGGCTTCTGGTATTGCACAACAGACACCCTCTATCTAAGCAAGGCAGAGATGTACTGGTTTTCTAGTATTGCACCCAAGTATCTCCCATCTAAGAAAGACATACATTAAACTGATATTCTGGTATTGCACAGCTTGAATCCTTTGTCTAAGTTTACTGGTTTTCTGGTATTGCAGAGCAGGAATCCTCTATCTAAGCGAGGAATAAATCAACTGTTTTTCTGGTATTGCACAGGTGGAATCCTCTTTCTAAGCAAGTAGAGTATAACCTCTCTAAACCGAACACTCTCTAAACCGGAAATATGATTCAAATGTGTTTTTAAGACAGGTTACAGCTAAATGTAGGCAGACAGTAATACAGAAAACTCCTATGGGAGTTTTTTGTATTACTTTCAGCCTGCTTTAAGCAGTCACCTGAATTAACAACACATTAGGTTTGGGTAAAAAAGTCCCCGGTTCAGAGAGAGGTTTGCCGTATAGAATCAGACTGCTTTCCATTTTATAAAATAAACGGTTGCAAACTGCATGAAATTTTCGAGACACTCTCGCATTACATTACATCTTCTATGGGTTTTACCATTCGTTAGGATTGTTTAACGTATGTCATAATAAAATTGTATACGTTATTTAGAGCTATGAAGCGAAGTTATTCCTGTGATATCCTTCCTTTTTAATCAGATTGTCCCGTTGCTGATAAGTGTTAAAAGGCAAATGGGTTAATGTCTCGATTTCACTATAGGTTATTAGAACAGTGTCTGGCTCTGTAATGACAACTTCCTTCAAGTTAAATTCGATCACATTGTTCTAATTTTCCGTTTCGTATTTATGGTATATTATTGACTTCGGTGTACTTTATGGATGGAGATCCTAAACGACCAACCGTTAACTATTGTATAACTCTGCTATGTAAATAATTGAAATAGAAGAACTCGTTCAAAGCGTGCTCCCCCAAGGAACCAGACATATGCCTAATGTAACTGATACTTGCAAAACGCAGCATTGTTCAACTGTTTGCTTAAGATGTGACGTTCTGTATACCGGACAAGGGTTTTATTTCAATTGATACTTCTATCAGAGCGGTGTTATAGACACCAATTGATTTTTGTTCCTGAAGATGAGGTTCCGGTCCGTGACGTGTCTGTGATTACTATGGAAGCAGCAGTGTTGCATCCTGTCAACTCATTTAACCACTTCACTGTCAGACAGTTTGTGCAAATGCGCAATATTTGTTCTGCTTCCGCTTTATACTACTTATACATTCCCTCGACCTTTGGTAAAACCACTGGCCGAGTGTCAAACATCTTGGATCCAAATGAGACGCCGAGTTACTCGGCGTCTCATTCGGATTCAAGCTGTTTGCATATATTACTACACTCGGGGTATGGGCAGTGAACAGGTTAAGGGATGACCGGAAAGACCAAGTAGGTATGTGAAGAACGCAGGACAGTCCTAGATAACTCATCTACGACGGATTCGTGATCTTGAAAATCCGAATTACACAATTTCAGACGCGTGACTCCAAATGAATGGTACCCCGCTTCTGTACATGCCCCGGAATGGTAAAAGCTGGGAGCCATGCATTCTCGGTTCTGTTATGTAGAAATGTGGGTTGGTTAATCATTTCCCCCACAGAAGCGCATTTATAACTGATGGCTATTGAAAATATTGTAGAAAATGCTCCACTTCCTACAATGATTTTAAAATAATTAAAATGGCATTTTCTTTGGCCTGCATTTTCATATTTTACATTAGATTCTTTCCTTGAGGTTTAGGCTTAAAATAGCTTATGGATGAAAGGTTTAAGCAGCGGTTACATGGCGATGTAGTGAAGCTTCACCTGTAGGATACCATACTTGAGTTTTTAGTCTCTCAGTGAAGGCTTACATTGTTATAGCTTGGTAATTGCGACATTGTGACCATTGTATACCCAGACAGGTCGCCACGTTTCAAACGCGTCGTCTAATAAAGGTATACTCTTATACCTGCACATGAGAATACACTGAACAGTGAAACGGTTATTAGCAAATTTTATGACTAGAGAGCGCTTTGATTGTGATCTTGATCTAACCTGTTTGTAATGTTCGCCTGCCCTTTCCCAATTAATATACCGACATGTGTTAAGAATTGTGTGCCGCTGTACGATTTCCAACCATTATAGACAAATGCTAACGGTAAAGACACAGATCAGCCACCAAGTCTCCGACTGATCTAGGATTGAACTGTTTGAAACGTCTTAACCCCTTCACTGCTTACCCCGAACCATTGTGGCATATGCAAACAGCTTAGATTCGGATGAGACGCCGAGTAACTCGGCGTCTTATCCGGAGTCAAGCTGTTTGAAACTCGGCCAATATTTTTGCCAAACATTAAGTTAATCTGTGAAGTTTGAAAATAAAGCAGACAAAATATTACGCATGCGCAGAATTGCTTTCGACAGTGAAGAGGTAACCGGATGACTATCTAAGACCTTGTGGAGTGCGCGTTATCGTTGGGTGGCTCATTAATATTTATTTCACTACTCTTCCCTGTTCACGCTCATCTCATTAATATGCAACATATAGTCAAATCACGAATACACGACGAACGCAGACCGGATTTACCTCAACATACCCTTGGAATTAGTTGTCTTTCTGGTAAAGAGTATTTTACCATATCATTACAGCCCGTATATTTTGCAAACAATCTAGCGTCCGATTAGGGGCTACACGTCTTGCTGTTTACCACAGCCAATAATATTTGGTATAATACATGTACATGAAGCACTCCAAACAAGTAACGTCGTTATCAGGCACACTATTTTCACCATGGCAACTGATTTAATTCAACACTGTTTGAAATATCTTGAAATTACACTTCAATCTATCTAGCATGGATGATTTGAAGAAATGTTTGGACAAGTGCAATATGTCTGTAATTTACAAAGGGGCATATATTGATTGAAATGTACCCATCTCAAAATAACACTCAGTTTTTAACCGTTGACGCGCAGAGAGCGATTATTGTCTGACACATTGTCGTCTGCAGCAAATTTCAAGGTAGAATTTGCTACGGATGTACTTTAAAAATAATTTGTGTGTCAAAAAGTATATCCCTTTCGCAGCCAAAGGCGACTCAAACCTACATTGCCAATGAGTGAAGTCCAAGATCAAACGCCGCCTTAGAAGGCGGGGTCTGATCAGGGTATTCACTAGTTTGCAACAATTTCTTTTCCGAATATCAGGGATTCGAAAAAACCCAAAGATTATCTTATTATTTCTGTTATTTATTTCGTTAAAATATTTTATAAAAGAAACTAGTTAAAACGGTTAGTTTTAAATTTGGCGCCGAATTTCCTGGTGATACACCGAATGAATTAGCGTCTCGCCTGACCCCAATATGTTGAGCATGGTATTCGCCGTTATGCATGTAGAATAGATTGCGCATCTAACAATAACCATTTACCCCAAAGAAGCGCCTTTTAGCGCCTGTGTAACTGATGGCTATTAAAACATTGTAGGAAATGAAACGTTTGCTCGTAACGAGAAAATGCTCCATTTCATAGAATGGTTTCAATACAGGTCAAAATTTACATATTTCTTTTGCCAAGATGTGTATTTGTTTCATCAAGTTCTATCCTTGTGGCTAGGTCTAACATAACTTGTGGAGTTAACCACCTTCATTGTCTACCCAAATCATGATGTGTCATATGCAAATAACTTGGATCTGGATGAGACACCGGGCCCAAGCTGTTTGACACTCAGCCAATATTGTTTTACTAAAGACTAAGTGAATATGTGAAGTTTAAAAGTAGACGAAATATTGCGCATGGGCATTGAAGGGGTTAGCCTGTATGTTGAGAACGTCCGACAGATACTTGAGACGTCAGCCTGCTAGTACCGTCACTACTCTAAGTCTTCGGCCAATAGTGTAGAGTAATAAGTGTAGACCCTGATCCTGATGGAGCAGTCTGATCAGGGTCTACACTATTTGCTCTATAATAAATTATTTTAAACCACAATAGTGTATAGTAGAATGAGGGTGTCTGGTTTTGAGGATAGGTAAAAAGATAACCCGGGGTGGCCCAAGACTTAGAGTAATACCAGTATTGATGATATTTCTCACAAACATTTATTTTATGGTTATTGTATAAGTTGAATGTAAATCGTGCATTAGATGAATACAACTTTCACTAGAGGGATAAATCATATGAAAGAGTTTAATGCTGTGTAAACAGATCATAATCGTATTACTCTTCTTCAAGACTTCTCATACATAGGCATAATCATATATTCTCAAAATAACGATATAGTTCTCAACTGAAAATAAATAATATTCACTCCTCTTAAACTACGGCTGGACAAGAAAGAACAAAATATAGATAGAGAGAGGAGAATGGAAGAGAGAGGGAGGCCGACAAACGGTTACATAGTGTGTTAACTAATTCGTATTTCACATTGCCCTGGTATAATTTGAATCATTTTTGTGATACTACTTGTCAATATCTATGTTCAAGCCATTCGCTCCTTAGTTATCTCATATAGATGTGTCCACTTCAGATAGTTGGGTCAATCTATTATCACATTTTAGGGGAAATATATTCTTTAATACATATCAAACCGTGTAGAACCTGATCATATACACCCTACAGTATCCATCCAATGTACGTTTACACTGTTTGCATAACTATCTTAAATCTAATGAACTTAAATGGTTAACTGAATGTGGGAATCACGGGTGATTTGCAAATGTTTACATTTGAAAAGCTTCATTTAGTGTCAAAAAGTGATCCTGACTTTTTTTTGCCGACATCTATTCACTGAAAATTAGGATAAGCTTATGTACGTTGCTTTCATCTTGATGCACGACTTTCAATCAGAAGAGAAATGATAATTTACTATCTGCTTACTGTAAACAACCTTCAGGGGATAGTGTTTCGAGGTTCAGTGAAATAAATTCAAATGAAAATTAAACAACCATGTAAAGATATGTAAACGCTTCTGTTTCATTCTATTTGGAACGGATCAAACGTCTATTTTCTTAGTACCTGGTCTATTCAAACAAAGCGTGCACTTATCAGAGCTGGTGCAATTGCGTTCCTTGCTGATAAAAATAACACAACTAGATATACCACATTAATTGAAATCGTACTATGGACGTGAAAGGAAATATGAACCTATAAAACGCATCGTGGCAAGGTGCCCCCTCCAAAAACCCTTTATCTGTTGTATCATTAGGCTCTGTTTAACCTTGAGGTGTATGCAAACGGTAGAGATATAGATCATGAACTGCAATACGCGGGGTCTGACCAGTGATCTATACGGTTTTATGTCAGCTTTTATTTCACGTAAACATGAAAAGTTTCGTCCGTGTTCATACATCTGTTTGACATAAGTGCCTAAAATGCCACCTAACTTTTCGAGGTAACTGTAGCATATCTGCTATCGTTCCAAAAACTATATCGAGATAAACAGTTTTTGCACATGTAAATCGGTTATTCTTGATACCTATCGGTTTGTAATTGTATTGAAAACTTTAACTGGCATTTGAATTGTTAACGTTTGCAGTATCACTACCCGGTGCGAACAATATTAGCGCAGCAGATTTAACGATATCGGATTATCCGTTTCTCCTATTCTGTTAGGGAAATGAATGGAATATCTATATAAAGGGTGGAAGCAGTCATAATGCATCATTTATTAATTCCGTTTTGCTGTAAAGGAAAGTTCATGACATGTATACGTGTAGCCACTTTCAGTTGCATAGTTACTGTTTAGTATAAACAAGACAGATAAAGCCCGAGCACGAGAGCGTGTCGGAAGTGGTGCTTCATTCATATATGTGCCTGTAGACGCTTGGGTGTAATCAACATGTAGATCTATACATGGGTGAAAGAAATAATTAAAACATAATCAAACATTAATGAACCGATTTGGAATAAAACAGACAGTTTATTCACTTTTGTGGAAACGGGGATTAGAAAACTAGGAGACAAATTAAATCTCGAACACAGTTTTATCAACTTGTGACTATTATATCTAATTCATATCATTTTCACAATGACAGGAGGAGTAAAACAGAAGCCGGGAGAATCTGGGGAAATTCCAATATACGCCAGAATTCAAGGTAAGCTATTTTCTATTCATTTATTATTAACTCTTTCGCCGCCATAATATTGTCTGTTGTTACTAGTTTTGGATCAAATATTGTAACGAAATAAAAAACAGACATAATTAAATAAAATTTGACTTTCCCGAAAGCCAACTATTCGGATTCAATTAATTTTTTGCAAAAAGGGAAGTCCCTGAAAAAAATGAAGTCCCAGATCAGACGCCACCATAATATAAGGCGGCGTCTTATCTGGGACTTCATTTTTTTGTATTGTCGACTTGAGTCGCCTATGACGATGAAAGGGTTTTAAAAACTAATTTTGCTCACTTTCATTTCTAAAGAATAATGTTTCCATTTTACCCTTGTCCTGCTGTAAAATGTCCTTTACTCAAACTCTCATCTGTTTCAGTTTTAAACACTATCATATTTGCCTAAATTTGTGTAAATATTTGGCATGTGTTTAACAGCGTAGATTTTGATCAGAAACCGAATTACTCGGCGTCTGATAAGAATTTCTAATGACACATGATCGATGACATTTGTAAAATATCATGTTGGAACGGTTCCATGATAAAATGGGAACCGTGGTTTTGCACACAGTATAAACCTAGATCAACTTCCGTTTCATCAGTTTTTCAGTCTGCGCACCGTTTGTTCTCAATATTACTTAACCCTTCACGTCATATTTTAAGACTTATCCACAATGCATGTACTACTAGGAAAACTGGGAAGAAATGAATGATTTTTTAAAATATTGTGGAAATGAAGCATGAAACTTGATTATTTTTATTTCATTCCTCTCAATATTTTCGAAGGAATCCTTCGGTCTTGTTACATCCCAACTTGACCTCTCATCGGGATCTACACTGTTTGACGCCAGGCAGTGTACAATTATGTCAGTAGCGTATTGAACATTACGCAAGTTTTTGTCGCCCCTGTTGTGAACGACTTTTGAATATACTGTAGGTTATGGAGCATTTGCTCGTTACGAACAAATGCTCCATTTCCTGCAATGTTTTTCAAAGCAATTCAAAAGTGGCATTTGCCATTTGCCTAGATATTAATCCTTTTCATTAGATTTCTTCCTTGTGGAAGAGTGCAAACCCGAAGAAAGTTTGGAAGGAAACCATTTCAAAGGAAAATGGTGTCACCCTGTATATGAGTGACTAAGCATTATTATTTCCTTCGACTCTACATGTGTGGCACGTTCCGCGGCAACACGCCTTAATTGAGTTACCAAAGGTTTCTACCTAGATCAGCCGCCGCGTCAAGGCTGATCAAGGTCTGGGGCCGTATTCATAAAGCTCCTAAGGAAAATCTTAAACTTAAGTGAAAATTTCAAATGCAAATTTCTCCATTTTTACCCACAATATAATGAAACTTTGCATGCATATGAAAAACATAGTTTTTCATACGCATGCAAAGTTTCATTGAAATATAATTGAAAATAAATTGGAAATATGCATTTGAAAATTTTCACTTAAGTTTGAGAATTTCCTCAGGAGCTTTATGAATACAGCCCCAGCACATGCAATTTAAAAATGACTTTCTTTTTGCCTTTCTATTCATCCTTCTCATCAGATTATTTGGTTGTGGATAAGTCTATAAATAGCCTGTGAAGGAAAGGGTTAAAGGGTCTTACTGACCTGTTGAGCCAGCAGAGGTGGGAAGCTTCGGAGAAACATCGGAGGAATCTTCCTCATCATCATAGTGCTTCTTCTTGATGATTTTTCTGCCTGTTCTAGACACGTCTTGCTGAAACACATAACACACACATACGCTGAACACTGCTGTCCAGTCGGGTCTAGTGAAAACTAGCATACAGTCATACCGGTCTTGAATGGCCATCAAATAAGGTTTCTTAGTGCCATTTTTAAAGTGGATGCTTAATACAGGTTTACCTGTCATTTTCTGGATTCTTTAACAAGGCATAATCAAATTATGGTATTCTTCTTTTTTGCAAACAGTAAAGGAGCTGTCTGATCAGGGTCTGCAGTGTTTGTATACAGACTTAAGGATCTGCCTGACTAAGGTGTTTAAATAACGTTCTAATCCACAATGCTTGAAATTGTACTACAGGTACTTTATTTTTCTGTAAATTGTGTAGTAGGTTTTGTTTACATTCTATAATTATCCCAATAATTTGACAACCTCCTTTTACTGTGTTATCATGTACACACAATAATCATCCAGAGAAACACATTGTGTATGTCCTGATAATACTGCTACCATAGGAGTAAGACATCAGGGTCTATTCAATTTGTTCATGTACTGCTGGCCAATGACTTACAAAAATTACAGAAATATAACTCATCTACCTAATGCGAACTATTTTTCGGGCGGACGCTTTAAAGGTCTGTATGTTATGACATCACTCGTCAACGTTCGTCTGGACAATAGGAATGAGTCTTTAGTTTGTTTCATAGTTCTTACAATATTTATAAATTACAGTTAGTTATGTGATTAATAGAATCTATCATTCGTCCTAGTTTCATGTTGTTTTTATGAAACTCGTCAACTAAAATGATATGACACTCGGTAAAGCCTCGTGTCATATTATTTTAGTCAACTTGTTTTATAAAAACAATATGAAACTAGGACTCATGAAAGATCCTCTATTGATGGCACTTTGGTTATATCCAGCCACAAGACCCACAACATCATAACTTAGCCCAGGCTGCTTTCACTAAACATATCCAGCTAAGATCTTGCTCTATCTCAAAATTTTAACTTACTTGCTACAGTAACTGCACTGAAATTGTGACTGCCAGTGAAACATTTCATGCTTCACTGGCAGTCAAAAATTCAGTTTAGTGGCAATAAAATTGAGATCAATATCTGAGATTGAACTTTAGAGTTTGAGCACAATCTCAACTTGAGATGGTTAGTGAAAGCCTGTCCAGAACGTCCGATTTCTTTGTTGTGTCTAACTTTAAAACATTCTGAACAGAGAAGGGGAAGACAAAAAAGATTATTGTAAGTGGTCGAGCTCTTGCTCCTCTAGTATCAGTCTGAGCTGGATCTACACTATGTGCTCATGCCCTAACTACGATATCTTACAAACTGTGGATGGTGCTTTGGTATCGGGGTGGTCTGTTCCACAATTTTCACTTCCACCTCCATTGAGCTGTCATCGCTGACATTCACGGCTTCCGACGGGGTGTGAGGCTGCGCAGACTCATGAAGAACGTCTTTGAGATCTGCCGTAGAGCCATCGAGAAGCACCACCAGCTCTTCCTCCTCCTCCTCTTCTTTCTTGACTTGTTTCTTCGCCAACGGCTTCTTACCCTTGGACTTTTTTTTCTGTTGTGCCCTCCTTCCCTGGCCCTTCTGGAGAACAAAGCATATTCCCATTCCCTGTTTACTCATTTCTCCAACTCATATTCTGATTCCCTGCTAACCCATTACCCTAAAGCACATTCCCTGTTTACTCATTTCTCCAAATCACATTCCCATTCCCTGTTAACCCATTACCCCCAAAGCACATTCCCATTCCCCTGCTAACCCATTACCCCAAAGCACATTCCCACTCCCTGCTAATCCTTTACTCCAAAACACATTCCAATGTCCTTTTAAAACTTATTTAAAAGCACATGCCCATTCCCTGTTAAGCCTTTACTCCAAAGATAAGCATTTTAATGTCTTTGTAGATGATGAATATTGCAAATATTATGAGTACACTGTTTGCAAATTACAAATGTACTTATTCCCACCCCTCCCCCTTACTGTACTTACTGGAAACAAGAACTCCATTTCTCTAATAGTATGTGACAGTTTGGCTGGCTCTTTGATCTTCTCTCTTAGGCGTCTTGGAGCATTGACATTTACAGTGGAAGAACCCTCTGAGTCGTCACTGCTGAACTGTGTACACTGCGAACACTGCCTGTCATATAAAGTAAAACCTTTCTATACCGGACAATTTTTAACAAAAGATGATGACGTGTTGTAAATGCAGGTGGCTGCTTAATGCAGGCTGGAAGAAATCCAGAAAGCTCCTACATGAGCTTTCTGTATTACTTTCTGCCTGCATTAAGCTGTAACCTGTCTTAAAAACCACATTTAAGTAATATTTTCGGTTTAGAGGATATCCGGTTAAGAGAGGTTTTACTGTAAACTTCATCTGAACATTTTTATTCTATTCTTTGCTCAATTTACTGTTACTGAATTTGGCAAACATATTTCTTACAATCCTTCAGATTAAAATTCAGCTGAAAATGTTTACCCAAATTTATTTGAACCTGTTTCAGGGCTCCAGATAAGCATGT
>JAULCE010169422.1:0-11741 GCA_032359355.1 Macoma nasuta | reverse complement strand
TTTTAAACATGAGTGTTCATGTTTTTATTTTCTTCTTAACCCTTAGTTCGCTGCTCACAACTTGGATCCAAAGAGGATGCTGAGTATCACGGTGTATTCTCCGAATTCAAAATTTTGACACTTAGGTGTCATTTTTTCCAAATATCTAACGGATCGCTTATGTTTTAAAATGGAGCTCATCTTAATTAAGCCACAACTTCATCAGCGGGACAAGGGTTAAATTACTTGAGGCGAATGCTCAAAATTTATGTAGGTTAACCCCTTTTGCCGCCAAATTTAAAATGAAAAAATAGCATAATAATAACATATTCCGAAACTTTAATATTCAGACAAAGTAAAGCCTTCTAAGGCGGCGTTTGATCTGGGACTGTACTGATTGCGATGGAGATAAGAGTCGTCTATGGAGTTTGAAAGGTTTGATTGTATAACATCTTACCAAGTTGAAGTAACAGCGGGCACTGACAACATAGACTGGTTTAACGGCCATGTTATATCTCTGCACTGGTTTGTATTTAAGAAACCCTTTGGGACAGAGTCCATTCTTAAAGATTAGAATGCCATGTGCCAGGATTAACTCATCACACGCAACTGCAGCACGATCAAACAACCCTCTTTTAGCAGCCAGCTTGACTATGGAAAACACCTTGTCAATCATGTCAAACATTTTCTGTAAAATAGCAAAGGTATATGTGTCATAGAGTCAACCTTCTAACTCAAATGCTATATATAAACTTAAATACAAGGGAAGAATGTCTAGGCAAAAGATAATGCCAGTTTTAATAGTTTGTAGAAAGCATTGTAGGAAATTGAGTGGTTGCTAACGTGTCAATGCTGAATTGTCCACAATGTTTTTCAAAAGTCGTCTGTAACAGAAACGTCAACATGGAGTTAACGAATAAAGTGTTTAGGAAAGTCAACACAAGACTCACTAAAGAAAACATGTTTCTCTTAAAGCAAATATGTTATACTATAGTAGATTGTGGAGATTCAGATCAACTTCAACCTTAACTCCTGGTTGATATAATTGTCTTAGGTAAGAACTGTGCCTGAATTTAAATAGTATGCAGACTTTGTTATTTATTTTGTGTAAGCGGTTTATCTGAGTCAAACCTTTTTTGTAAATATCTTCCAGATCCATCCTCATTCATATTAACACAGAACTTATACTTACAGGAATACACAAACAATATTCGCTTTGTCATCTGCTGTCTTTAGACTCATCAATAATGAAGTATATTTTGAAAATTCAAGCATATCTAGGATAAATTACAATTCAATTTTGAATGTTTTGAAAACAATGTGGGAAATAGAGAATTTGCATAGTATGATGAATTTTCGTTTCCCTACAATGATTTCAAAATCCATCCGCTACAGAGGAAACAAAATGTGTATCTTTGTGGTGAAAAGTTAAAGTAATTTAAAACTACCATTCAATACACTTAGGATGGTACACTGTTGCTACCCTTAGTCTTCGGCCAATCTAAGGAGTTACTGTACATATCATAAAAATGGACTGCTTTGTGCACGATTTGACGAACCTGATTTTAATATCTGCACTATGTTATTGTTGGAAGCTGTACAGCAGTGCTTAAATGAACTTGTATTGTTTTCATGGTTCTTTTAAAAATACATTAAGGGGGATAACTCTTGTAGGCAATGAACATACATCACAATTGACAGCTAAACAGTGAGAATCCTGACTCCACAGGCTGGTCCACAACTGGATGGAGAAACTTGAGTACTCCAATCGTTCCCAGGCATTATCAAACACTGAGGCTGTAAAAATAACATAATTACCTTAACTGCTTGTTTTGCCTTACGGACATGTTCAAAGGGAGGAGCAGACAGTATGATCAGAGTATTTACTATTTGATTCTCTGTTATTATTTTGAACACCTTGTAATGTGATAAAATCAGTTCCTTTTTTAGGATTATGATCTCGTTACTTCATATATATGCATATTTAAGCCTTTTCAACACTGTAGACACAGACCAAAGAGCTCTTACAAGGGCTGTCTAGTTAGTGTCTGCAATGACCTTCTGATGGATCTGCTTGGCTTGAATGTTACCTGTCTGCACTTGAAAAGATTTGCATTATCAATTACATAATTATTGATATTATTAAGGATAACATTAATGTCAAAAGATATGTCGACAGACTTATTTAACCCTTTTACTGCCATTGCCGACTCAAATCACCATTGCCATCAGTGCAGTTTAAGCTTAGAAGGCAGCGTCTAATCTGGGACTTCACTTTTTCAAGAAAATTTACTCCAATTACTAGGGTTTCGGGAAAGTCAAAGTGTATGTATTTGTTTCTGTTATTGAGTACGTAAAACTATTATATCACGAACCAGTAATGTTCGAAAAATTTAAAGTTGGCGGCGAAATTGTTAAATTGTGGTTCTCTACGTGTTCGGACACCCTGTCTGCATTCCAAACAAAGTAAAACAAAAAAGTTCAACAGCTTTATCAGGGCTACAGTTAAGACACGTATCTATAATGTAAAATTATTAGTTCTAACCATAACCTCATTTGTTATCAGTTACAATTTTTCTTTTTTCAAAAAACCTCTGTTTTGACCATTCAGTAGAACAATCTTAAAAAGACGATTATAACTAATGGTCACAACATAGGGTTTGGTTTAGAAATGTTAAAATGATTAAAAAAACTAAACTTACGCATGCTTATACAGAGCCCTGATCATGTGGCATTCCATTAAAATGGGTTGCCCAATCCAAATAGTTAGGTTAAATACAGTATAAAAATCAGAACAATAACACACATTTACATCTACATTCCAATATACTCCTAATGTAGATGCGTTTGTTGCTGGTGTACAGCGCATTGAACCTTCTTGTATTGATAATATGCGTATACTATGTGTAGACTTTAATCTCCAGAATAATGTGTTCATTGCAGTGGCAATATAAAGAACATCCAAATCAAGTTGTTTTTTAATTCTTAACAACTTTTTCAACCTTAAGATTTAAATGCACATGTTCAATCCCTTTACAAACATGTTTTGACAAGTAAACATTAAATGTGTAAAACCGCCTCGATACTCTAGTGGTAGTGTCCGCTTTAAGTACAGGAGTAAATGTAAACTAAATGAGTAACTAGCATAATAAACCCGTGTCCGCGTATGTATGCATATTTACACTTTTTGCAAACAGTGCTGACACAGAAACGACAGCTCCAAGGGTAGCTGTCTGTTTAGGCTCGACACTGATTACCTTTGGATCGATTGAGCACCGAGTATACCCTGTCTGCAATGGAAAGTTATTGCCTTATCTACATGCTTAATATCATAAAATAATTGATGAATATTCCAAAGGATGGAGTCTTAACCTCAATATTCATTGAGTAAAGGGTTCATGTATTGCAAGTCAGTCAATTTTACATGCAATATGTCTACAAGACGTACCTGTGTAGATGCATCGTATTGCTGGCAGGTATACGTTCAACTGAAAAACAAATATCACATTCCTTCGTTTTCTGAAATATAACTTTTTGCCCAAATATTTGTTTATATTCCAGGACTCCAGAGAAGCCAGCGTAAATCAAGCATGCATCAATCAATTTGTAAATGTCTCCATTCTTTAGAATCGTCTTTTTTCATAACATAGTATTTCAACGAGAAATACAAATTTTAGCATTTTGGATATGCGCCTTATCTGTAGCTTTGATATTCAACTTTTTCGGCGTTAGCTGTATGGGATCAGTATTGACCTACATTTTCTACCGATGAGAAAGTACCAGAAATAGATCTATGAAGCTAAATTTCTTAAAAACGGTGTTTTCATTGGCTAGTGGCCCTGAATGGATTACAAACCGATTAAAAAGACACCAGGACATGATTCCAAGCTGTATAAAACAGAGACACAAACTGTTTCCTATGTGACGGAACCGGACTTGAGTATGGTCATTAGGTCCAGTTGATGACGAAATACCTTCACAAACATTTGCTTTTGTCGAGGATTAACGTTTCATTTCACAAGAAAAATTTAACTTGAGATCAATTGTTGCATGTATTGGCTGCCTATGTTTTCTTCTTGGATCCCGAGTTCTGTGTCCCGGGTTTTAGACTTTCCATTTACCAGTCCAATGAAATAATTATCACAGTAGAATAAAGGCAATAACATGAACAATTAGTCTATTTCAACCGAATATGAAAGTTTATTGATGCCAATGCGCCAGTCTTTATACTTTAATCTTGAACGCATGTAGTTCAATATTTGGACATGACCTATATCGGCTGTATATGAATGTATTAATAAAAGTAAAGATTCATTGAAGAAAATTCTCTGGCGTAGTGGATTATAGTTTTAGACTCCCGATCTTGTTCGATGTCTAGTCGTGGGTTCGAGACTCGTCAGATACCTATATTATGTTTCTTTTAAAATTCAATCCTACTTTTGTAATGGTGTACGTATTGAGAAATAGTTAATTATAGTGGGTTTAGTTTGATACAGTCGTTTCAAAACTGTATAATTCATTGAGTTCCGAAATTTCTTTTTAAAAAATTATACGCCTACTGACCGAAACACGACTACTGACCGGATAAAAAGTTTATTAGGTTATCCTTTATTAGGTAACTAGGAGCCGTAGTCACAGGATAAATGGTATAACCTACGGTGTATAGATATTGTTATACAACATAACATTCATTGCAACACACAGCAACTCAAATAACTTTATCACCAAATATCTTTTTTGATTATATTTCTTGTTTACATTAGTGTTTTGCTTGCACATGGGCATGTTGAACCTTTTCCTTGCCCACCACGAACAAAATATTGCTTATACTATCTTGGACATTGGTAGTCTCCATATCTAGAAGGAAGCGTCCGAACATCTAGCCACTTGGTCTAGAGGAACGGATCTGCACCTCTAGCGTATCTATAAGGAAAAAAGATATATTTTAATTTATTTTGCTTGAGCTTGATATTACACGAAGTGCATATTTTAACAAGAAAACAGAATAACTGAAAGACAATAGACAAAGAACACTTTTGATTTGCGAATCGAGAGCCTAACCACACAGCCTAAGTGGAGCTTTGAGGTCCGCTGTAAAAAAGAGTTTTGAGGTCCGCTGTAAAAACGAGTAACTGGCTTAAACTTCAAACTTCAAGAACTGTTGCATTATAATAGGGTAAACCCTACTGTAATTTACAAATTTCCTACGTTTTAAAATAGGGTTCACCCTGCTGTAATTACACGTTTCCGAAGTATATCGGGTTTTAACGGTCTTAAATTATTTTAACGACTCCGCCTTCGGCGTCGCCGTTAAAACAAATTGCAACCGTTAAAAACCCGATATACATCGGAAATGTTTAAATTACAGTAAGGTTAACCCTATATAATGATACGGTCTGTTTACAGCGTATACGCTTAAACTTATAACCAGTTCTTAACAACAGCAGAGAACAACGATACATAATGGTCACAATCTATTATCAATTACTCCAATCATAAACGAATGTGTGCAAGTTTTAGCCTTGATGTAAGAATAACTTTGTATCAGGTATTGCATGTGTTAATGAAGAAACATTGGAGGTTCATTCTTCTAGCCATTGCCGTATCGTATTAAAATATTCATTTGAATTTACATAGAACATGAGGTATGTTGCATATTTTATAAAAGACAATACGTTATAATAAGTTTTACATTTAGTAAATAAAGTTTGAAACAAAGGACAAGTTATAGAGGATGTGCACGAGTTATCAATGGATATCAAGTTTTATTAAACGAGTTCAGGAAAATGTTATTTAACGAGTCTTCTTTTTATAACATGACAAAACGAAAGAAAACAGAAATAAATCCATCCTTACAAAACCATCGGAATAGCTAACCGCTGACCAAATAACACTCAGCTAGTAAACAAACATGAAAAAGTAGTAGAGCTAACAACCTCTGTTCTCTGTTAAAAGACTAATTAAACAGCTTGAGTTCTTACCAGTTGTGGCCCTCGGTGTCTGATCTGGATCCAAGTGTACGTGTCGGAAGGCATTTGATCGCGAACAATGGTGTTACGGACAAAGATCATACTATTCGACGCACCGTTGTGCATGTTACCTTATTATGGCGTCAACATGCACATGCGACATCGTCAACGTAATGATGTTTGTAAACAAATGTTTAAGTTTGACTACGTTTATGATAAAATACGTACTCGTTATACTAACCTGTAGATTAGCGACTTCATGTGATATATATTTAAGTATTTATATTGATATAATATATAGTTCTTATACGTATGCTTAAATTAGATGATATTCTTTGCTTTTGATTGTATATGTATTAATGAGGCACTGTATTGTACAAAAGAAGATAAAAGGGTCTTGCAGGACATACCACATACAAAACAAACAAGTTGAAAATAAAGATATGTTCTGTTCTGTTCTTATAAATTGATATACTAATGAGTATGTGGGTCTATTTAAATGAAGAAATTTTATGCCCACGGCTACTGTTCGTTTTGTGACCAGGTGTATCGCTACCCTGCTCTTTTGGACACAAGTCGTTTCGCTAGTAGTTTCGCTACCTAGCAAGAAGACGTTTCGCTTCCCAATATTTTCCCGATAATCTTTCAAACTTATACAACCCATTTCTTCCTATCTTTTAATACACTTGCAATCTACACTTAAAAAACTATATTTTATCATATAAATCGTGGCGCCGGTATAAATAAGACGCCGAATTACACACAGACTTAGCGTATAAACACTGATGTTCGTAGTCACTGTTAAAAAGTGGTCGCTTTAGCGTGATTTTACTGTTTCGAAAACAACATAATTGTTTCATTTATTGTTTCGTTACGATATATCCAAATCGCTTCGATCCGGACTAGACGCTACGTTTGTGGGCATCCTATATTGATCCACACAGTTTGTAAATACGCGTGTATCACACAAATCATAATCGGCCATTGTGTGTTACTTTTTGGTCACGCAGACAGTTAAAGCTTTTGACACTGCCACGGATTTCCTCACTCATGCCCAACGCTGGACATTTTAGATCGGATTAAGGGTTTGTCAAACTCGTAATTAGATTTTCCGGGTCGTAAAAAATGGAATGGCCAATTTCCTCTATCCCTGTTGTATATTAGCAACACTGAGTATATATAAATTGACTTGGCTTCATCAAAGTACAAAACACGAAATTTTAGTTCTGATCATGTCTGATTCGTACATGTCGAGTCAAAACAATTGGCTTTCGCGAGACTTGCATTCGCATCGAAACTCAGAAACGAAATCAGTGTCAGTAATAAATGGATAATTAGGAAATAAAACATAATCTAGAATGTACGAGAGTTAGATTTTGTAAAAGAAACTTCTATAACCGAGAATCACCCCAGACAAATATGTAAACAAACATTTTTTTGTCAAGGTCAAACATTCCATTAGTTGTTGTGGACGATGTTAGGTTATATTAGTATATATTCTACAAAATTTAGCCCTCATACATTCTAGAGTATGTTTTTGTTACGAATTATCCGTACAGTTAATTATTGATACGGTTTGCGTTTCTGAGTTTCGATGCGAATGCCGAAGTCAATTGTTTTGACTCGCCCTATATTAATTAAACACAATTAGGACTAAACAAAAAGTGCACTGTACTTTGTTTTAATTTAGTCAATGTAGATATGCTTAGTTTTTTAAATAGACAATTGGCCATTCAACCTTTTGATGCAAGTTAGACCAATGTTGAGTTTGACAAACCCTTAAAATCGTAGCGGCCTGTCTGGGACTACGTTTTGTGTAATGCCGTAAGAAACCGTTTCCAGCCGACGACACACTTTAATATCATTTAACCTTAAAACGAAATGTTGGTTATCAAAGCACACTTAACTAGATTTAATAAAGATAAGTGAATTGCATAGTCTTGCATAACGATTTCAATTTATCATTTTATTTCAGCTTAATTAGAAGTGTATACACTTCCAGTCATAATAATGTCCAACGTGTACAAGAAATGTAATTACTGTAAAACACCTGGAGATGCCTTGCGGCGATGTACAGGGTGTTACACCGTATATTACTGCACTAAACAATGCCAACGCGCTGACTGGACATTACACAAAACGACTTGTCGAGCACCTGAGATTAAAGATGCCGATCATAGTAAGTCAACGGCTTTTGTACCAGATGAAAGAATGGATACTGTTGATGAGGCATCGAAACCCGAAGCAGCAAAGTCAAATCGTTCTGAAATAAACGGGACTAGACAAACCGGTAGTGCTGCGGCGCCATCTAACAGTGAGAATACGGGGAAAGTAGCAGATGGATGCACAGCAAGAAAGACTCTCAAAGGTACTTGTATGGCATGTCGTAAACTATTTTGTACCATGATGTGCGCCAACTGCAAGGTGGTGTTCTACTGCTCCAAGGCGTGTCAAAAGGAAGATTGGCCTATCCACAAAAAGAACTGCAAAAAGGTACGATCGATATTTTAGACTGAATTCATGAAAATGCATAACCCACCTAACACTGTATGCATTCATAACACAAATGCATACAACATGTATTTGACCTTCAAAACTGCTACAAACGCCCTAAAGATTCGTTCTGTTTAGTATTTGTGGAAATACCAGTATACATGCATTTTTCATAATTCGATTATTTTGGGTTAGAAGCGCACACAGTAGGCAATTGATCTACTGAGAAAAACTATATTGGAGATAATCTGAACCTTTCCAGTAAAGTCACTTTTTTACCAACTACCTCCTGATTACCTCAACGTAGACTTATAGAAAGATGTCATTTTGTTATATCTGACGTTTTGGTGTCAATACATAAAAGGTGCATGCACAGGTTTGTCATGGAAACATTATTTAAAATCAAAACCTGTTGAACGTATCTCAATTCGTATAACATATTTTGTGCAACGTCAAATACATATAGTTAGATTGGAACATTGAGTAAAGTAAGGTCTGGCATTTTTGTTACAAAACAAGAATGGAGATATTTGTATTTTTTTGCGCCACTCGTTTGTTCTTTAAAAACATGGACGAGACATCTTTGTCACTGCACGTGTCACACATGACAACAACAAACTTAAAATGACGTTGTCAATACTTCTTTGCGGCAGCTAAAGTTAGATCTCTTTTACGTTTGATTAATCTGAAGAATATAGCATTATGTTGTTAATCAGAGTAAAAAAACCCAAAGCATTTATCGTCCAAAGAATACATGTACGTAGTATCTTTAATACTGATATATTAAATACAAAGTTGTTTGAATGAAGGATGTCTCAGAGAATGTACCCCGACAAAAATGTATACTTTCAAATTAACTGTGTCAAATTACGTATAACGTCGATGGCGGCGTCTGATCTGTAATTTCGTTTTTTTGCAATGTCGATTTGAGTAGCCCTTTGTGGTGGAAAGGTTAAAATAATACCTTGATATACGAACCATGCTCTTGGACAGAACATGCAATGCCAAGTTGTTCATATTTTTATTTTCATGTTTTATTAGTATTTATCTTTTAATAGATAAGCGATACAAGCATGCCAACGAAGAACTCGGCTTTTACCAGCGATGAAAGACAAATAATCGAGAATATGAAAGTACGTAAACAAAGATTTAACGAAGAGAGAAGCCGACCTTACATTAGAACTGGTTCTAACTTTTCCGGACCTTCAGAAAGACTGCTTGCCACGTTAACACCAGACATGTTGACACTTCACGAGCGCCTTGATGGTTCATTAACAAAGGCTTTGCATATGGCGAGAACACGCTACCCTGGCTGGAACA
Organism: Macoma nasuta; assembly: GCA_032359355.1. NCBI lineage: Eukaryota > Metazoa > Mollusca > Bivalvia > Cardiida > Tellinidae > Macoma > Macoma nasuta. Next base: position 1,980 of record JAULCE010169422.1, on the reverse strand, counting down.
TCATTGAACTGTTCGACAAAATTCCTGAAGAGACGTCTACTTTAAAGGCATCTGCATCCCTAACCCAGGACGTGCACAATGTTCTGGTGGCATTTATGTTTATGTACCATGACCACGTGATGAGACATGCAGTTTTCTTAAAGGTAAAAACTCACAAATGTCAAAGTTGTACCTAATAATCTTATATTATAATTTAATTCGCATCCTCAAAACATGAACTGTCTTATTAAAGTGTTTTTGTATGTGTTTGCTTGATGATTTTATTCATTCGAAGTAGATTTGTTCATATCCTTTGTTATTCATACAGTAATCAAACTTTGTGCGTGCACATTGGAATATCTTTATTACAAACCGACTGCTAACATTTTGCATATAGCTGATGCATATTCAGCAAGTATTTATTTTGGTTTTGCATATTCTTTTAAGATCGAGATGAGGGGGATTAAGGTTACTCGGTCGGTATTTTAACTTGTTTAATCTTAAGATTGAATACGTGTGTAAAAGGGCATTTGAAATTCAAACGGTATTTGAACGCGCAATATACTTTAAGTTTTTAATATGTCACAGTGTGTCATTGCTATGAATGCATAATTCCACAGACCTTCCATAAAATATATATAGTATATCCTTAATTGGAACTATTATTCAAAATTCATTCGACGTTTCAGCATACAACACATCCTACTCTTTTTATTGTCACTGGTTGTCTTATCCTAGTTTTTTTCATTAGAGAAAATATGTTTCCAAATTATAAAGTTAGATTGGTATATCATTTTAGTCAAACGATTTTCACTCAACTGTCATATTTCCATGATATAAAACTGCAAATGTTGTATTTGTTTTTAATTCGCGAGTTTCTGTAGTTCTATTGCATTAATCGCATATTAAAGGATGTTTTAGAGAAAAGAAATGTATCACATATCTCATATGTCTTTCGACAGCACTTGTCATTGTAACTCTTATCTTCAGGATTCCGGAGAAAACATAACACACGTAGAGTTTTATTTCGACCATCTTGGCGACAACCCTTGGCCGTACTTTAACTTTGCCGATGTCAAACCTGGGAGCTACATCTTCATCCAGAACCCCCTGATACACCAGTTTGCTGATGGCCAAGTTGGGTTACGCATTGATGACCCTTCACAAGTGTCAGTCTGCAATACAGAAATAATGGACTAATATTGTGCCAGGGAGAGAGGCCTTCTGATTCTGACGCTGGTCATACTTCACATGCTTCACGAGGTCACGCCTGGGAACATCAACCTCATCTTGAACACCAGACCCGCCTAGCACAAAGCGTCTCGTGTCGAGATCGTGCTCAAACTCAAAATTTCAGGTATTGTCCTCAATGCTATTGCTACTGAAGTATAATTTTCTGCCTGTGAAACATGGAATGTTCCACAGGTAGACCAAATTTGAATGCAGTGGCAATACAATTGAATGAGATATGTATTGATGAAATTTTGAGTTTGAACACGATCTTGTCTCGAGTGGCTTTGTTAAAGTTGGGCCAGATGCATCAGTCTCGAAAAAAATGTCGACGCACCATAGGGCTTAGTTAAGAAATATAGAGATTTTGTCACCAGTGATATATAATTTACGCAAGCTTATCTGGAGCCATCATCCTTATACAGAAAATTGGTTTGCGTATACCCCTTCCAAAGCCTGTATTAACGATGCGGACATATGGACTAATCACTGTGAAGTGTCGTTTGGTTAAACTTTGTTTATAAAGATACTAATTTGCAAACAATGTAGACTTTGGGGTATAAGGGTTAGCTGATATAGTGGGATTAACGCTATTCCTTACCATCTAAAGTGTTAGACACTGACAACAGTCAAACTGTACAAACAATTTGTTGCTAGGTTAGACGGTGATTACTTGGTGTTCAAAACAGTTGGATATTGTTTTGAAATCCACATAATGGCAAGAACATGGTCATTTCCCAGATCGTTTTCAATTTGTTACCGTTATGTTAA
>JAULCE010169311.1:0-11743 GCA_032359355.1 Macoma nasuta | reverse complement strand
GCAAAGTAAACAACTAGCGGGAGATCGTATTCAAAAATGCAGCGTCTGAATAGAAACGGAGTGTATTATTTAGAGCGCTGCGAAGGGAGCGTGAATCTTAGAGGACATCCAATTCTAGCTTTAAATGAATACAAATGGTAAATTTCGTGACTAGATGCTGGAATGATAGCACTGGAAAAGAGCTGAATCAGCAGGTATATGTCCGAGTGCACCTTTTCCTGTGACGTCGGCCAATTGTTCTCGGCAGACTTATTTTCTACATCGTTGTGGTAGTCTATATGAATGAATAAGCGACAATATTGCCAAAAAGCACCAGAGCAAACGATAAAGATCAGACATAAAGTATATTGTGACTGTTTTATTTACTTGAGTTGGAGAAATAGATTTAATACATTTCATGTGCTTTTAGATACAGTTGTATATCAAACTAGCAGAACAAAAGTTATTGAGCAGAATTATCATGTTGATAAATACATTATATCAAGACATTAAACGCGTATGTCCAAATCCAGATCTGAAACGGCATTCCTCAAATTACCTGCAACAATTGGGTAGCTTTATGCGACGACGGTGCCTCGTCTGTATCGAGAAACGCACAAGTAAAGTCTGACCAAACGCTGCCAGCGAATGGCATTAGGACTGCATCGACGCAACCTGTGTTTATACATTGTATAAACTTTTGGAATTGGTGTTTGACTCCTGTGTTTTTAATCCCCAATGCCAAGTAATTGACGGATGTTGGCTGTTTTAAATCAACCATTTCGGTGAAAAAACCATTTGCACATTTTTTTAAATTCATTTTGCTTCAATGAAATATAGGAATCATCCATCTTGTTCAAACATTATTTGTTAGCATTTCTATGCTGAATGCAACTTATAAACTTATAGGGGTTTGACTTGATTTAGCATTAGTATGTTCAACCCGTATACGACCAAATAAGTTTTTAAGGTAAGTGTGCGATGTTTAACCTGTCGATATTGCAAACATTTTAGATAAGATAAAGAACAACCGCAATTGCGGACATGAAGTTTTGTCAGAGTTTAAATTTCTTTTAATAGATAGAGTCATAAATATTTTTCTCTGAACTCTTAACCTTAATCCTATACATATATCATATTTCTATCTAAGTATCAATTCTGGGTCTATAATGACATTTCAAGCTCGAACGCCTACAACATTTATCATTTTTTATAATCTTGCCAAACTATTTGCTTTTATTCAGATCGAATTCTCAGTGACCGTATAGGAGGCAAGCGCAAAAATACTTTTCAGCTGAAGTATCACAGCAATGACAGATTTACAAGTCTGTCTGAATATGATAAGCTCGTAGTATCTCAAAATTGTCCTTTGAAAATTCATTTCATAATATTCCGTGGAAAAACTTGATGCAGTTAAATCCGTATTATTGCATTTTAAGTCTTCAGTCACCACGGGGGAATACTGAAACTACGTTAAATATTTGACTAGCTGGTTTACTGCATAAAATTGAATTCAAGGATATTGGTCATACTGGTAAACAGTGAAGACCCTTATTAGACTGTTCCCTATCATTTTCACATCATCTGCAAAACTGTGAGTTATCCAGTTGATAGGGTCATGTAAAAGCATTGTTCTTACTCCAATCTGATATCCTACTTTATATGCTACTTTTTATCCCATTAAGTCAATGTTGTACTCTGGCGTGATCATAAAGGGGGCGCTATTTTCATATTCTCCTGTTGGCTTCATTAAACGATCAGTCATTTCAATGTTTGTAACGGATCCAGTTCAAACTTATACTATTGTTATAGTTTATAGTTACAGGTAAAGTTAAGCGGTATAACATAATGTTGCTTTCAAAGTGTAAAACGATCGAATCACAATAACATTTTACAAACTTTATAGAATAAATTTGTTTTATCGTTATATTGCTCCAAATTATGCGTTTGTTTCAAGTATGTTGCTTTGTGATCAGGGTTCACAGATTTCATTCCTCTATCTCGTCATGTTATGCACTGTTATACTACAAGTTTGTCTGATTTCAGAGCGATTACAGTCATTCTTAGGATTGTCCGGTAACTTTCGGGTATAGTCAAAAATATTGTCCCGATGTAGAGAGGGTTACCGATGCAAAAAGGCCTAGGGTAACAGTTCAGATTGTCACTCTCGACGCCAAGAGAAAACGTTGTCACTGCTACCTAAATAACCATGAAATAATTAATTTAGTACCTGGTCAAAGTTTAAATCTTGTGTAACGAATTACAAGAAGTTGATTTTTTGGAACTTACTGTTGTACAATGACAGTAATGTAATTTAGTTTTCCGCATAATTGCGAATCAAGAACATAAAGGACGAACTCTAATATATGTCGTCTAATTATAATATCTGTAAATAAATATTCAAATGAAGTCCGAGTGCGCGAGGCCAACAGTTCATACTACTGACCGACCAACAGCTCGATTCAAGCAAATTTATCTGAAATTGATTAAAATTGCAAAACATAAAAGATACACACGTATTTAGGTCACAAGATAATGATAACAACTTAAATGACCACGTGTTATTTTTTTACTCATCAATATTTACAGTGATAAACAACTGATGGAAAGGAAGAATATTTAGGAGAAAGAAACTTTTGCTAGACAAGCGTCAAAACTGTTATTTACCCTTGTTCTATTATTCACGACTATGTTAATTATTCATATAGCTTAGATCCGGATCAGAAGCCGAGTGTCTATGTGTCTGATCTTGATCCAAGTTGTTTGACACTCAGACAAAAGATCCAAAAATTGAAGAAAATCAGACGCTATTTTAATGAACTAGACGATATTTTGAGCAGACGATAATGTGTTTAAATGTAGCAGGTTTTATGGTTTCCATAAGAACGGTAAAAGACAGCATTATCCTCACTGTAAGCTCGTAGAGACACGATTGGATGTCTGGCAATTTACATAAAAACTTCCGAATTAAACAATAACATTATTGTTGGATGTTTATGTTTTACTTTATACCTTAACAGCAGACTTTGAAAACTCTTCCAGACAATTTACGCGTCAAAATTTAATTTCATGTAGCTTCATATGGCCATTATCGCAATTCTTAAAGCTAACATAATTAAGGAATCGATGTAATTATTTTGAAAGATATTGTCCGTTGGTTTCCCAATAAAGTGTTCCATTTACCTTTTAATACACACTTTTTGTGCATTACAAAACAAGTGTAGGACCTTAGTTTGAAATGAAGTATTAAATATGTTCCTGTTTATCTATTTCGGCTCGTCCAACACTGCATTATTTTATAAATCGAGTTTGCGCTTTGAAAATGTATGTTTTTGTACGCCATTGAAATTGAAACGGTGACCAAAGCAAAATGAATTCCTGTCTTGATAGACGAGCTGATTCAAGGGCTCTATAAAATGTGTAACTTATTCTAAACCATCTTACGCGTGAGACACTAGACATTGTCAACCTGTACAAACAGTTTGTAGCTAGATCAAACGACATCTGATATGGCTCCAAATTGTTTGAAACGTAGGTAAAAACATATTTCTTGCGGTAGGTCAGTGGTTCTCCCCAGTTGTCCGTCTGTGCAACTCAGACGGGTTTCTGAGGTCTTCCGGCACCTGTATTTAGCCGGGCGTCGCGAAATGACTGAAATACTGTCGAAGCGACGTAAAACCCAACAAATACAAATACAAAAATATATTTCAAAATTACATATTATCTTTATTATAATCTTTTTCGTAACGTTAGCGTTGAAATGGCTCAGAACAACAGTTCTCTCATTGTAGGACACAATTTAGCGTTGTCAGTGATCACCTGTCTGCACTAGAATTATTCTACAATTGGTAAGAACTTGCGAAAGGCAGTCTAATACAAGTGCAGTCAGGTTATTACCAAGATATCACGCATTAATAGATCGGCAATATCTTGTGAAAATTACAACAGACAAACCTGTATGGAGCGGCCATTCAAATTGTGACAAATGTATGGTCTTGTCTATAGTTTGTCGCTTAATGTAGCACGAATGCGATGCAGGAAGCTACTTAAAGGGTTTTATTTATTAATTTGTGCTGCATGAAGCGACCACATGTTTGCATCCTAAAGAAATTACCGCTTAATACAGGTCAAGGTTCATGCATTTTGAAGAGTTTAGACTCAAGTCAATCGCTTTGTCGTCGATAGGGCGTGTTACATATCACAATGACTGCACACAAAATATAGACAATGATCCGACATAGCAACAAACAAACCTTTTAAACCTTTAACGATGCCAATCGGTCTCTTTCATGACTTTAAACAGACAAAATCTGATAATCAGTCAATCATTTATTAAGGAAATGTGGAGGTTGCCAAAACAAGTAGTGGTCGTTTCTTTCAGATCAAACTTACTTAGCGTTATGCATTACTTTCGTTCTGCAATAAGCAAACAAATGACCGACAGACAAAACAGAATTCGTTGCATGTTCGATCGCTTAATACAGGTTTGACTTCACTGTTTACGAAATCGCTATACCAATGTTTCTCTTGGTATTCTGATAGTCGGTGGGTGAAAACGCTAATCATTACCATCTTACGCGTAAGCCATTGATAACTGTTAACCTATGTAAACAGTTTGGAGCAAGTAGAGGCGCAAGTTACCCGACGTCTGATATGGCTCCAACCTATTTGACACATGAATAGTAATACAATCTTCAAAATCGCCAGAAAATTGACATTTTATTCGTATGACTTGCATTTCGTTTGGTGTGAAACATCTATGTAGCTGATATTACATCCGTCATAAATCCAATATATAACACCAACTAAAGCACGCATCGACATTGTTTTGGTCCGTATTCAAAGTAAATAGACGCTATTTTAAATATATATCATATCAATCATAAAGTAACTTCATTTTATTCTAAAAAGGTAGGATGTATCATACCAGCTCATACCATCTTGGATCCTTAAATTTTATTCAAGCAGTTCTTCTAGTAAGCATATTAACTTTTGGCGGCTGCAAAAATAATTATCCATTACTGTGACATTTCTTTGTTCAAATCTATCATGTACTACGGTATCAAAGTAGCCAAGTCATCCCAGTTGGTTTCGTCACATTCCTTGAATATCGATTTTATCCTTTTAAAGACGTAAAGCAACCCCATCGATAAATGACCGGGTGGTCATAGCTCGATGTCAAATATTGACCTAGGGTACTAATTAGAAATGAAAGATATTGACCTACCGCGTCAGTTTTCGACGGGTCACTTTACCGTATAAAATCGGCATGTTTGCATCTGTGTGAATCTCAAAAGAACTATTAGCTATTAGTCTTGACTAACCTGTCTAAACGTATAGACAGAAAACGAAGGTTTTCGAACGGCATGCCAACAGCAAATCATATAGACCCTAATTTGACTGCTCATGGGGGAGCAATTTGATCAAGTATACGATATTTATATTTATGTCCGGTATTTGGATCATTACAACGATTCTGCAGGGTTCGAAGTTATCAGAGGAACTGCGGTATATCCTGGATACCTTAAATGCACCAAAGGATGAGTTTATTTTGCTATTCGTTTCTGCCTATTGTTTGTACGGTACGTTTTTCCCACAAAACAAGTCCTAGGAAGTCTTGGTGCAACTCGACGATAACAAGACAAAACAATTCAATACCATCTTTTTATTCGATGAAGCACTGTTTCGGTTTTCACTAAAGCTCTCGAGCTGAAATCTGGCTCAATATCAAAATTTCAATTTTTAATTTTTCATTAAACTATTTGCTTATGTCTCGGAGAAACGGTAAGGTTTATAAGTGACTTAAACCAGCCTTGCTGGAGAGCTGGCTTTTCCAGGACGAGGTTTGGTGCTTCTTCTCGCCGTGGAAATAAGGCGATGTCAAAGATAAACCTATTTTGAGAAATTAAGTATTTGCTCATGATGAGCAAATACTCAATTTCCAACAATGTTTACAAATGCCATCTGATTCAGAGGACGCAAAACGTAAATATATATTAAATGGTTGAGATTCGTCTTCCATTGTGTCGAATATATCATTGCTGTTTTAATATGTCTCTGTCTTTTGACGAAAGAAAAGTGTTTACTGGTCAGATCGCTATCGACAAAATTAAACAATCTGATATATTGGCTGAGTCACTATACAGAAAAATAAATGAAGTTCGCACAGGCTTTGTCATGGGCATTGACAGGAAACGGATATATATTTCATTCATCTCGTGTATTGCCAATAATGAATTTTCTGAAATCGAGCTTTTCTTTCTCGACAGATTCATCAGCTAATGTTAGTTTCTATCTTTAGATATAGCTTTAAAATATGTGCTCTGATCTTACCAGGTGTAGAACAGAGAAAAGATGACTCTGCATAGTGGGAAAACGTGTAAGCCCTTATCATATGCCATGTCTAAGTCTACAGTGTTGAAGTATTTAGAATATATTAATGTTGTTTATATAGATTCTAAACCGTTGTTGTCGATTGGTTTGGCAATATGTACAAATGATATAGCTATTTTTGCGACAATGTTGCCAAAAGCACCAGAGCAAAAATTGCAGATCAGACCGATAGTATATTTTTACTGTTTTATTTACTCGAATTATGGCTTAATACAATCCATTTGCATTTAAATACATTTAATTTCAGTTGTTGCATATTATACTTGCGGAACAATAGTTACTGTGTGAGGAAATGATGCTGTTAAACGCATGATTTCAAAACAAGTAATGATAAATCAACCCGATTTAATTGTCTATCATGCAACTCCTGTTGTTTACCACATAGGATTATTGGGTTTGTAATTTTAGGCCGGAACTACTTTTTGGCCAAGATTTTGTGAATCGACAAGCAAACAACTGCATCTCTGTGTGAATACACTATTTAATTTCAAATATTATATGCTTCTGACATTACTATTTCATCATAAAATGTGTCATTTGTAAAATCATATACTTTATTTGAGAGTAAAACTTCAAACTATTTAAAGCGTAGTAATTAGGTCGATTTATTTACAAATGTATATGTACGCCAAAATGACGTCATATTTCTTAACATGTGACGTCGTAATCTTAAGGAACTGGTGTTTGACTTCCCGTGTCTTTTTTAGTATGACGGTTGTTGTGCCATTTGAAGCACAATATCGGCAAACAAACCCTTCGCAATTACATTTGTAAAATCATTTCGTTTTAATGTAATATAGGACTTATCCGTATTGTTAATGTCAATACTATACGCATTTAATAAACTGATAGGTGTTTGTCTTGATTTAGTACTAGTTATTGAGTCTGTCTAGATCCCGCCTAGGACCAAAAACCTCCTTTTTAGCGTCAGTGTGGGATGTTTAACCTATCGACATTGCAAACAGTGTAAATAAAGAAACACCGCAATTTCGGAAATCGCGCTCTCTCAGAGTTTAAATTACTTTCAAAAGACAAGAGTCGTAGATATTTTGCTATGAACTCTACACCTATTATATCCTATACATATATCATATTTTGAACTTAATATATATTATGGGTCTTAACTGGTTTTTAAGGCTCAAGCGCAATCAAAAGTGGTCATTTGAGTTATAATCTTGCCAAAGTTGGTGCTTTTATTTAGATCAATTTCTCAGTGATTGCATTCGAGAGAAGCGGAAGGAAAATTGTTCTATATCACAGATGAAGCATGACAGCACTTACAGGTCCAACAGTCGGTCTGAATCTGATAAGCTCGTTGTATCTTAGCAGTGTCCTTTAAGAAATCGTATCACAATAATCCGTGGAAAGAATTGTTGCAGTCAAACCCGTATTATCACAATTACTTTAAGTCTTACCCCGGGGAATACTGAAACCATGTGAAACATTTGACTAGATGGCGAGTCTTACCCCGGGGAATACTGAAACCATGTGAAACATTTGACTAGATGGCGCGACTACATAATAATGTCTTCGAAGATATTGGTCATATAGGCAAATAGAGTAGACCCTGATCAGACTGCTCCTTTTTATTTTAACATGATCTCAAAAGCTGCGACTAATCAAGCACATGTGGTCAACGAAAGGCTTTGCTTGTACTCCGGTCTGCTAACAAGAACAAGATTTACTGGTGAATGCCGTCGGTTTCCTTAAAATATAACGTAAATGCATTTTGCTAGAATAAGAGTTACTTCATTTTAAAGGAAGCCGACGGCTGTTTTTAAGACCTCGTTAGTGCCAATATGCCAAAGGATACAAACGCGGTATAAAAAAACGATGTGCTACTTTTTATCCTATTAAGTCGATTTTGTACAATCGGTGTGATCATAAAGATGTTGCGGGGCGCTTCCTGTTTCAAATCGTTGGCTTCCTAAAGAAGATTAGTCATTTCTAGTATTTTTAACGGATCCAGTTCAGACTTACACTTATATAATAGTTTAGTTAAAAAAAGAAACAATCTTTCAATGTCAACAACATTTACAAACTGAATAGAATGGATCTGTTTTCTCGTTATCTTGAGCAAAACGGTGCTTTTGTTTCAGGGATATGGCTTTGTGATCAGGGTTTACACATTTTGCTACTCTGTCTTTTCATTTAGTGTATTTGCTGTATTACAAATTAGTCTTATTTCAGAGCGATTGCGGTAATTCGTAGGAGAATCCGATAACTTTCGGGTAATAGGTAATAATGTTGTCCTAAGGTGGAGAGGATGAACCATGAACTGTTGTCCGATGCAGCTAAGCCGAGAACAACAGGTCAGAGTGTCGTCCTCGACGCCAAGGGGCAACAGTTTTTACTTTGACCTAAATAACCATGAAATAACTGTTTCAGTACCTGGTCAAAGTTTACACTTATTGTAAAGAACTACAATTAGTTGAAATATTAACTGCTTTACAATGACAGTAAGGTAATTTGGAATTTCCGCAAAAATGTGAAGCAAAAACATAAACGACCGAACCCTAATATATGCCGTCTAAATGTAACATCTATATATATTCAACATTTACCGTAGTCAGAGTGCGCGAGGCCAACAGTTCATACTATTGAGCGGTCAGCAGTTAGGTTCAAGAAAATTCGATTTATATTGGTTAAAACTGAAAAACATAATAGATACGCACTTATATAGGGCATAAGAGCGTCAAAACTGTTATTGTATTTGGTGAATAATTCAGCGATTTCGTCTATTGAATATTTAAATACTGCTTGAAACAATAAAGAGTCATAGATACGGTAAGAATGAAACATTCAACGAAACCATAGTGCATGCAACGCAGACTTTATGAAATATTTCTTATGCAAATGTTAAGTCGATCTTTTTCCATAGATATAAGAACATTGGTAACAGTTATATTTATTCCTGTCTGAAGTCTTAGTCGCAGAACACTGTTAACATTTGCAAGCAGTTTGAAACCAGATCAGAAGCCGAGCTACATGGCGAATAATTAGGCTCCAATCTGAATGGTACTCATGCTCATCAAATATTAAATGATCAAGAGCGTTTCGTCTGTCCATATTTGCATTGTGTTTACGTAATATTCACCCCTTTACTATTTTTCACGACATTGGTAATTATTCAAACAGCTTAGATCCAGATCAGACGACGTTTCATTCGATGTCTGATCTTTATCCGCAGTGTTGGAAACTCAGACAATAGATTCATCACTTTTTGACGAAAATTAGACACTTTATTTTAATGAACCAAACGATATTTTAAGTAGACGACAATGTTTTAACATGTAGCAGGGCAAGGGTTTACATAAGAACAGAAAAAAAGAGCGTCGTCCTTCACTGTGTTTAAGCTCACGAGTGCATCCACAGATGCTTTACTGGCAATTTACATAAAACCTCGGAATTAAACAGTTGAACTATGGTCGAACTTTCATATTTCACTTTCACAATTGACAGCAACATTTGAGAATTCAGCTCTTCTAGACAATTTATACGTCAAAATGCAATTACATATACCTTCACACGGCCATTAACACAAGTTTTAAAGCTTCCATAATGTTGTAAGATCGGTAAGAACTTGAGAAAAGCAGTCTAAAATAGGTGCGAACAGGTAAAAACCGCTGCTCCGATTCAGGATAGCACGCAGTAATAAATAGGCAATTTCTTGTGATACTTACAATGTATGCATTTGCGAGGAGTGTAGAGGCAAACCAATAGCTTTGTTATTGATAGGTCGTGTTATATATAGCAATGACTGCAAACAATAAAGACCACGTTCAGACTTGCCAGCAGATACCCATATTTGACTTGCATTTCGTTGTGTTACGATTGCTTTGAAACCGTAAAGAATGGTGTTATCCCAAATTGTATAAAGCGTATTAGACGCTTGAATACACGCAATCGCTTATGCAACACTTTATATTTCCCTGTAGAAATAAAACAATATTCTCAAACTAGATTTATTGGTCAATGTTAAAATGTTTACAAGAATCTTTCTCTGTCATACATTTACATGTAAGGACCGGTTCGCTGTCCGTTTATGTTCAGACCAAATGTTTACCTCCGTTAGTGCAGGTAACATCTGATCTATTCTCGATCCCTTTCTCCCAAACCCTGTCTGTATCTTAAATATCTGCTATTAGCTTGAGGACTGCAATCAAACGTCGGAAATCGCTCCGATTTGATGCAGGTTCTGTTGCGTTCAAATATTGCCTACGAAAATTTTTTGTTAAACTAGAAAATGTGTCCATAGGACACAGATGCCCCCACTTCCGATTTGTTAAAAAATGCCGTATTTTCACAAAATAAAGGCCCATAACTCCGTAAATATTAATTTCGGGTGGATGAAAATACATGTTCACACCCTGAATAATATATCCATAAAGTTTCAAATCTGTAGTACAAACGCTTTTTGAGTTATGCGTGACACAAACTTTTCGGGACGGACGGACGTACGTACGGACGGACGTACGGACAGACGGACAAAGACAAATCTATATCCCCTCCCCCCCTCTTTTAGTGGTGGGGCATAAAAATCCTGCTTGCCTGGGAGGCTTGGGGTAGATATGAAGAACAATTCTATCATACTTCGCAGTTGCGTTTAATAATATACATATTAATCAGTAACAATTCACTGCTTGTCTGAGAGTTTTGAGGTAGAAATAAAGAACAATTATTGCACATATCTCATGTGCGTTTAACTATACATATAAACCAATGACAATTCACTGCTTGCCCGAGAGTGTTGATTAAGTCCTGCATATCTGGCATATGCGTTTAATTATACAATGTACATATAAACCAATATATATGCCTGGGAGTTTTGAGGTAGAAATAAAGAACAATTATTACACATTTCGCCTGTGCGTTTAAGTACATACATGTAAACAAAGATCATTTCAATGCTTGCCTGAGGGTTGTTGGTACAAATAAAGAAAATATCTAGCACATATCTCCTGTGCGTTTCGGGGTAGTTTTGTAGAACTAAACAGTTTCTCTATGGATATGAGGTATATATAAAGAACAATTATCAAAGTTTGCGGTGTTCACACTAAAGAGTCATTCGAAACATCATAAAAAAACATGTCGTTTTGGTTTCTATATAAACACAAACATTTATTTACATTTCAAATCAAATGTATAAGCATGATCTTGTTACGGAAATCAGAATTTAAACATCGATCAATGATTGAAAGTACCTTAAATTAGATATCCTAGCCATGATCTGATTTCAATATTAAGGCCAAAGGCAAGTGCGTTGATTCTTTTCTTGCAAGTGTTAGTTTTGGTATTACAGTCGAGTCTCGATAGTTCGAAATTGTGGGGACTATTTTTACAAGCCCGAATCATCCGAAGTGCGAATATA
>JAULCE010169200.1:0-11744 GCA_032359355.1 Macoma nasuta | reverse complement strand
AGTTGTCCGTCTGTGAAACTCAGACGGGTCTCTGGGGGTCTTCCTCCACTTGTACTTAGCCGGACGTCGCGAAATGACTGAAATACTGTCGAAGCGACGTAAAGCTCAACAAAAACCAAACCAAACCATCTTCAGTTTTCAGCGGCAGTTATTACACGCGCAGATAACTTCTAGTTTATGAAAGACAAGTATGTTAAATGCAATGTCATCAAAGATTATTTACAAACCATCCTTGCACAGCAAATTGTATTCAATAATTTAATCGTTTCCACCGCATAAACCAATTTCAAAACCTCAGTAACGGATGGCTATTGAAAATGTTATAGGAAATATAGCATTTTCTCGTTACGAGCAAATGCTCATGCCCTACAATTATTGAAAACAATTCAAAAATGATATTTTTAATGTGCCTATATTTTTCTGTTTTTAATCAGAATATTTTCTTACTGGTAAGTCTCCAAATAGTTTGGGGAGAAAAGAGTTAAAGCAATATGCTTCAAGGTGCTTACAAATGTAGCTAGGAACATTCAGAATTTATATATAAACTTTTATGGGGGAGCATGCCACGGACCCCAAATCATATCGGTGAGTATGTTCCAAAATACCCTAGCTACACCATTGATGGTCACGGTTTATTCTTGCTATATGTATAGAGGAGAACAGCGCCGTCTGGGTGGCCTCAACTATCGTCATATCCAGCATTTTCTGCCGTAAAGTTCTTGGCTATTTGTCTACTGATACCTAATAGGTACCTACTACTCATACAACTGTATAGTGAACTAGCTGACGGTTACGGTATATTCTTGCTACAGGTGTATAGGAGAACAGCGCCGTCTCTGTGGTCTCAACTATCGGCTTATCAAGTATTTTCAGCCGTATCGCTCTTAATTATGCCGTTGATAGACGGTCCATGATTTGGTACCAAGTCCTCGTACAAGTCAATAGTGAACTGTCTGCCATTCCTAGTTTTCTCTTGCTTCAGGTATAGACGAGAACAGCGCCGTCTGGGTGGTATCAACTATCGGTATATCCAGCATTTTCAGCCGTATAGTTCTCGGCTATGTCGTGGATAGACTGTCCATTAATAGGTAACTCCTCCTCAAACAACTGTATAATATATAACTTCTGCAAGACTGAGGGCGTGACACTACAACTGTCATCATAAAGGAATATTATCAATCGAGGCAAAGCCAAGTATTATATACTTTTTTTGTACCAAAATAGTTCCTAAGGGAATAGACAGCACAATACTGCAGTCGTTTTCGGAAGACTAAAAACACATGTTCAATATGGAAAGTAAGAAATTTGTAGTTGGGCATGCGCGAAAGGTTTAGTATTTTCCGTGCCTTTTCGTGCTACGTGATACGTTATCACAATATCAAATCTCGCTCGATCGTAATTTCTGTCACATGATGGGCTATATGCATTTACGGTATAATAACGTATCCTATCTTCAGTAGCAGAATATAAACAGTCTTTACCGTTTCGACGTTAACGTAACACAAATGAAAAGTAATAAAATGGAAACAATTGTCATTTTTGATGATATTAATTCGGTATCTGATCTGGCTCCAACCGATCTGTATAGACGCCGTCGAGTTACCAGGCGTCTGATCTGGATCTAATGTGTTTGACACTTACAATATTTACAGATTAAAAAAGTGTGGAAGATTTTTTTTTAATACTAGTTGCATGTTTACAAGTAGGCCCTCTCCGATTTCACCGTGACGTGTTTTGGCTCTATATTATCGTCTGCAATGCAAAGAGTAATTGTAAATCATTAATCTAAGAAAATTGTAATGCAACTGCCTTTGGTTATTTAGCTACTTCGGGCCTTTTAATCAAAATCATTACATGCAAAGTCAAATCTGTCTTTAGCGGCCATCAGATAATATATCATAGTAAGTGAATGGCACGTGGATCAACTTATGCAAGCGAAATAACATTCTTTCTGCATTTAAAGACCACCGGGTATATTGACCACAGATGTCTCCTTTTTTAGTAATCGCTCGATACATGTTTGACTGTCCGTAAAATATAGTGTGAAACGCTGTTCACTATTGCA
The DNA here is from genome assembly GCA_032359355.1 of Macoma nasuta. Lineage (NCBI taxonomy): Eukaryota > Metazoa > Mollusca > Bivalvia > Cardiida > Tellinidae > Macoma > Macoma nasuta. Next base: position 9,679 of record JAULCE010169200.1, on the reverse strand, counting down.
AACAAGTTTAGACCCAGGCTCGACACCGGGTAAATTGTAGCCTTGCCTAGATCAAAACTGCTCGAAAAACATTTATTATATTTCTACAAATATCTACAGCGGATGGTCTTGCAGACCAGGGCCTGATTTTGCTAAAATTTGAAACTGATTTTTTCTCAATCTCAGATGTTCAACTTTAAATTTTGACCATACATTTATTGCAAATGTTATAAACGTTTGACAGTTAGTGAAAGGGAAAATTTAACTGGCAGTCAACATTAAGCGCATTTGCAACATAATTAGAAGGGATTTGAGATTGAGAAAGATGTCAGTTTGAGGAGTGAAGAGAAAGCTGAACCTATAGCTCATGTTTCTGTTTCAGAGCAAAGTTTACATCTTTCACACTTCTGATTGGTGGAATAAGCACGGCCCTTGTTCCTGTGTCCACCTCTTTGTGGAGTCTGTTTCTGTATGCTGCTGTCTACGGCGCCTGCATAGGTGAGTCGCTTCAAACACGGAACAATTAATATGTGCAATTGGATAAACGCCAGGCTCTACTTCTAAACGCATTAGACATTGAACACTGTAAACTGTACAAATAGTTTATAGCCAGATCAGACGCCGAGTTACTCCAATTACTTAAAATTAATCAATGGCCAGAACATTGTCATTTTTTCATATTATTTGCATTTCGTTTGCGTGATGTTAGGGTTAAAACGGCCAAAAAAGCAGTTCACCATATGTAAGTGGATTTGGAAGTTTAGATCATTATTTTCTCTGTTTTGCTTTATATTGTTTAAACCATTAGATTGCTCACGCTTTACTTAATATGTCATTTTAGGACTTCTGAGAGAGTCTGATGATAATAATTACAATCTTGAACAACGGGAAATGGCATTTATGAATTGTTTGGAAACAATGTAGGAATGTCAACCACTCACATCTCAGAATAGACCCTGCGTTTTGTGGGGCCGTTTTCGTTTTCGATATGTCGAAGTTGTCGTACCTTATTTTAGAGTTCCTTGCAGAGCCACACATCACATTGTTAGAAATAACAAGGTGTAGAAAAATAAATTAGGTTGATAATATAAAGCTAGCTACAGCACAAATGTAAAAAACCTTCAGCAGGCCCAATTGTTATCAACAATCTACACCGACACCAAAATCAAACTGGGTAAACTAATGATCTTGCGTGTTTCCATTGTTTTGGTGTAGAAATTTTGAGTCTCTTGCCTTATGATTTAAAAGCTCTGAAGCATGCGGAAATGCGGATACATCATGCAATAGCGATCAGATGGTTTATTGTGATTTCTTGAAAGTGTTAAAACATATGGTGCTACTCTATCAGTTGGAAAAGTGCTATAAATTGAATTCCTGTCATCATGGATAACGCTTGCTAGAAATGGTGGAGTTAGCATAGGAAGCTACGATCAGTTGCAATCAGTCCATGATCTCATAAATGTGCTAAAAACAGCCATTCGGGGATTCAATCGGACTTTGGGAATTCCATGGATAAATATTTACCCTAGTAAAGGTAACCAACCCTTTATCTCTCCAAATTTTCCTATCTCTCTCTAAACCTCTCATATCTATAATCAGTGGTGTTGCTTATAAACTTTTTGGGTATGAAAATGAAATCGTTCTGAAATGTCTAATATTTTGTGGTTCGTTTCAAATCTGACCAAACAAATCAAAATGATAGTACACTAACAAATAAAATTTAGAATCATTGTAATGACGATATTTTTCCAGGGGTTCAGATATGATACGAAAATTAAACATTCACACAATTTGCTGAAAAAAATCCTATGTTGTGACTAACTCATTACAATTGAAACGATTCTGAGTAGTCACAACATAGGATTCGATAATAAGGATTTCATTATTTCCGATCATTGACACTGCTGTATTTTTCAGATTGGGTTATTGACGATGTGGCTGCCGACAAACCGTTTGCAGAGGACTGTTCTGTCAGAAAAAGCGGGTGTCATGTGCACAGAGTGTGTTGGCAGCACTGACTCTGTGGAACCGAATGTTTCAATTACAAAAGGACACCTTACAGGATTGGATGTGTACATGATGTTTTAACAGTCGATTTGCTCGACAGAATGACAGAAATTAATGCTGTGTGTAAGATTAAAAGAATATGAAAAAGGCAGATTTTCGTTATATTTTTATTGTTATGCAACGTTTGTTTAAATAATATACATAAAAGGGATCTTTCTCTAATATTTGCAGCATATTTCCCCTTTTCTCTCTTTCTGTGTTCTTTCTATTGTTCATGTAAACATGAGATGACAGAAAATGACGCCACATATGCACATGTCCGTGAAATAGGTCGAACGTAGTTTGAAATTAATAAGCCCATGAAAAATGGGACTTTGACGGGATATCTATATTTGGTACCCGTAACCATTAATTTCGGTCGTCCGGCATGGGGAACCGTAGCTACTAACCCGGAATAAAACAAATCCAGTCACCCTGTTTCTGGGTCAGAAACACAGATGGTGACAGGATAAATGATAATAACTTGACAGGTATAATGCATTCCGTTTCATAAGACTTAACCGAGTTCAAGATAACGACTAATTGACCCCGTGTATTTGTTTGTCAGGTGTGAGCAGTAGTTTTATATCGGTGGTGTTGGCGGATCTACTTGGTGTTGAGAAAATCAACGAAGCTTCTGGAATGAACAATCTATTTTCCGGCATAGCTGTGTTACTAGGGCCTCCGTTTGCAGGTAACTTTATACCTTTAAGGTTAAAGTAAGGGCATAAATATGAGAAATGTCTAATCGCACACACACATGGAAGCTTATTTCAAAGCATTAACCTTTTCCCCGCCATAGCCAACAAAAGTCGACATTGCAAAAAAGTACAGTCACAGATCAGACGCCGCATTCGAAGGAGTGCAAGCAATTGCAGGAAATGAATTGTTTTAATAAAGCTTTTTGCACCATCCAACACTTAAATAATTTGAATGAGCATAATCTCTGATCTGACTTGAATTAATAATAAAACTAATAGTTCAATAACTTACAAGTCTAATTTTTACTTACAGTGTAGACCCTAAACAGGTATGATGCTTTCGCAATCATGTGGCTGGTCTGGGTATAAACTGTTTTCAATTTTTATTATGAATCGCATAATAAGATTGAGTTACCGTCAACAACCATGTTGCCAATGTTCGAATGGCTCACTGTATATTCCCAGATCAAAATAAACTCTAATTTGTTCTTTCCTCTACAATTTGCAATCTTAGAAAAATGATAAAATGATATAATGCCCACATCAAAGGCTACCCAATATACACATTACCTGTCAACTGATTATTGTCAAGCCACATTCCTTCATGCAGTGTTATCTTTTGAAATGGGTCAAATAAAGAAATGAAAGACTTGGCCTCTAAAGTAATGTACCCAGCTTCAAAACCAGAAATATCTGGTTTTGAAAAAGACACTTTTGCTCATAGTGTCAAAAACGTTATTTCCGAAACCCAATAAATGCGTTTCGTTCAAATGGGAAACCAAATCTTAGCGGACATTTTTTTTCCCAAATGGCCCTTTCTCTTTGTGATCTCCATGATTGTAAGCTTCCTTAACCCTTAGCCTGCTACGAAAATATCGTCTGCTCAAATTATCGTCTGCTTCAATTTTCAAACATCGTCTGATTGTTTTTCAAATTTACTGAACTTTTTGTCCGGATGTCAAATAGCTTGGATCCAGATCAGACGCCGAGTATCTAGGCGTCTGATCTAGATCCAAGCTGTTTGAATTATCACCATAGCCGCGAATAACAGGCTAAGGCTTAAAATCCTAGATATGTTCTATTCTTTAAAATATGCCACATAATAGTTTAAGAAGAAACCCGACAATTTCTTAGAATCACGTAAGTGCCAATATGCCAAAGTGAAACATACGTGGTTTTCGAAGAAAGCTGGCGAATTTGGTTGTTTGAAGTTTTGGAAAATACTACTACTAATTGAAATAAACTGGCCTTACATTCGATTGAGGGAACATGTAACATACTTCAGATGTAAGCAACTACATGTATTAGTAAAGCATGCTTAGGTTAGAATATTTATTGCAGGCAGCATGTATTTACTACCTAAAGAGGAATAACATAACTGTTTTTGGTTATTTTTGTCTGATTTAATGCTAAAGAAAAACAGAAAGCCAAAATTTTAAATCGTTTTGTTTCCTTGATTAATTGATTGACAGCATTAGAAATGTTACCTTTTGTTCTGTAGACAGATTGTTGTCTCCAAAGAGCAACTTAGATATATTAAGAGAGAGAGTGAAATTATCTTGTATGCCTATACAGTAATGTTCTGTGTTCTCTGTAATGATCACATTCAAAGAAGACGTGAGAGGCATTTTCAAAATCTTCATTGCATGCACAGTAAGGATTAAGATTTAGATGGTTGTGTTTAAGGTCCTCATTAAGATTCCTGCATTTGTTGCCGATTCAGGCATATAAAACACTCAGGTACCTTTTACCATGAAAAGTCTTGATTTCATTTTAAAACCACAGAGAGTAGGATTTTGTGTTGTATTTATGTCTAATGAATGCCATATAGCTATGGTAGACGGCATACATGTTTTTTTTATAAATACGGTTGTTATTGTTGGAATATTTGATTTTTTTTATCTGTTACGAAAATTATATTCAGACAGAACTCCGACAGAGGCACTGAAAGTAAAATTTTGCTATACCATCTATCAAAAGCCTTGGATATATCACGAAATATCATACATGAATTTGGCTTTGGTCAAGAGTTTTACAAACATCAGGATGACCATAACTTGACCATGAAAAATCCGGGTTTTTTCACTTTATGCGTGATACGGAAGAAACTATGATGACATTTGCAAGCAGCATGGGTCAAGATAAGACGCCGTGTAACACGGCGTCTCATTGTGACTCATGCTGCTTGCAATTTTAGAACAATAGTTATAGATAATATTTCTAAAATCCGGAAAAATCCGGAGATCTCCGGAAATATCCGGAGAAATGGTCGGCTTGAAACATGATGGTAAATGTCAATGAGGAGATACATAATAGAAGGGTTAGGTAAAACCCCTGATTTATTGTTTTGGAGTAAATAAGTGTATCTTTATTTAAAAATGATCCTTTCAAACAGCACCCCGCAACAGCTACGTAGAGAAACTGGTTTATAGTTTGACGGGAACGATGTGTCCCCTTTGGAAAAAAATAACCTATGGGGTGACCGGTTAACGGTATATAACGGTGTTTTTTACCAAGGTGTCCGTCTGTGCTTCTGATAGAGTGAAAATCAAAGTCTGAGTGTTCCCAAATACTCCCAAAGCGACGTAAAACCTAAATCAACAACCTTGATTAGTCATTTTTATATGGATTCGTTTTGGAATATTTGCACAACTTTACCGTGACTGCTCTTCGGCCACCTGGGGTAAATACTGTGATTACGTTAAAATGCGGACATGTTGATGTTACCATATACAATTGTATTCAAAGTAATCCGTCGAAGGCCAAATCATGATGACACTGAACAGAGTGCTCCATACGAGGCAGCCTGAATAGGTTCTTCACTGTTGGCCGGATACTTACAGTATATACAAAAAGCGGTTAACTGTATTTTTCAGGAGTTTTGTTTGACATGACTGGTGATTACAACGCTACATTTATAGTGGCCGGTCTGAGTCAGGCGCTTGCAGGAATCCTTATGTTCTTCACGCCACTACTCAAGAAAAGATAGTGACCATGACATGACCGATGTTTACAACGCTACATTTAAAGTTGCCAGGGTGACTCAGGCGAGTATGCTCTGCACGCCGCTACTCAAGAAAAGATAGTGAACACATGATGACCATGGCATGACCGATGATTACAGCGCTACATTTATAGTGGCCAGGCGATTGCAGGAGTCATTATGCTCTGCACACCGCTAATCAAGCAAAGATAGTGAACACATGATAACCATGGCATGACCGATGATTACAACGCTACATTTATAATGACCGGGTGACTCAGGCGATTGCAGGAGTCCTAATGCTCTGCGCGCCGCTACTCGAGAAAAATATAGTGATTGTCAGTGACTGGAACTAATAATCATCTACCCTGTTCTATAAAAACATGATCTTAATTTTGGTTAGAATATATCAATTAGAACTATGGTTAGCTTCTGGAAACAACCTATTGTCAATAATCTTAGTCCATAAAGCGGCATAAATGCAGAAAACAATCATATTTCCTGTATGATAAGAAAGCTAATCATGAAATTAGTTGGCATACATTAAGCAGAATTAAAGATATCGTAAACAATTTTGAGCCGCGGGACCGACCGACCGACTGACCGACCGCCCGCCCGCCCGCCCGCCCGCACAGGAGTTTCACATAATACGTTCCTTTAAAATAATACCCGGCTCACGCTTCGACTTAGCAGTTTCGACTGTATGCATAATTAATGCGCTGTAATTTGTTATTACTTGCATCATAGAGACTTAATTTCACAATCAAATTTCTGTAATACATTTATGTACAAAACGTAACATAATCTGGCGCCAAGGCTGAATATAGTTCATTACAGTCCATGCGATGTATATTTAAAATCGCTTATCTGTATAAAGTAAGCTACCCGAGCCAGTCTCGCCACGAGGTCAGAAAATGTTCAAATTCAGAGTTTTGAGCACGAAGGTCACTTCATAGTTTAATGACCTCGAGGCCAGGCCTTGTATTCGCCGAACCAGTATCAGCCTCGTGATTTAAGAATGACTCCCAGCTTCTACTAAAATGGTTGAAGCCGAGAGTCATTCTTGAGTCTCAAGGCTGAGAATGGACTAGTAAATACCAACCTTGATCTGGGTCTATACGACTTTCTAAATACATTATCGACGGAACTATATTTGCTTTCATATTTGGTATAACTATAACCCACATGTACATAGTTTGCAATTTTACACATGGTGATTGAACACACACGTACAGGCTGAAACTCTCTCCATCAGGGTTGGCATAAAACCCGGATTTTATCATATTGCCCAGCCCGGCGGGTAATACTGGGAAAACCCGGGTTTTACTGGGTTTTACTGGGTAATAGTGGGCAATAAAAATGTTGTGTGGCTGACATCATTATCCCTACTTAGAGGCACAATTAAAGTCACCTGTACCTGTAGCATGCCACCTTTCCCAGGGTATGTTCTATTATGTAATGATAAACTGTGAAAACAGCATGGGATAATTGGTACAGGTAAGGAGATAACAGTTTGCACTGTTGACATTCATGTGCAATAAAGCCAACTCATCAAAGGCTTTGACCAGTGAAGGTGCAGTTAAGAACACACCAACAACTGTGTGTTGGTCAAGTGTTGAGGATTCTAGTGTTGTTACTGCAATGCTATGCAAAGCAGCTCTTGAAAATGACTACATGTCCAGCCTTTATTGAAAGGATCTTTTCAAACTTTGGTTTGGTCCAGACTCCAGGACAAACTTGATATGAATCAGAGACAGTGATTATGTAGTTAATAATGTCTGTTTGTGGATTAGTCTGCTTTAAATTGACATTCTAACATGAAAAATGTACACTTGATGTAAATAAAGTTTCATACAGAATAACAAATATGTATTGTGTAGTTGTTATCAGATTCTTACATTCAAACATGTTCATGATATATAATACACTTTACATCATCTATGTTCTTATTCTAATGTAATATTATGTTAAATGAGGCAATCAAACACTAGAACAATTGACAAAAATCATGTTTTAGTTTTTAAAACATCACATTACACAGTATTGCCGGGACTGCCCATTTTAGGGATATTGCCCAGCCCGGGAATTCCTGGGTTTTCCCGGTAGGAAAAACCCTGGCGGGCAATACTCTGCCAACCCTGATTAGAAGATTGCTCATCTTCTTCCTTACTGAGGTTCAAAAGCGTAACCCCTTAATTAGTCCTAATAATCTTCTTTTGCCTTCGATTTCCGATGCCTAATTTGATTCATTTATCGTGATTAGATTCATAGACCTAAATGAATTATAAGTCGCAAACAATCGCTTGTTTCAAATCTCGCAATCCATATATAGCGATAGACACTTTGGCGTCACACAGGTAAACAAAATGGCGGCTTCCTTGGTAGCTTTTGGGACCACAACGCACAGCGAGTGTTATCATTAAAACCTAATTAGTAGAGGAGTCGCTCAAGAGAATTGTTAAACGTATCTTACACAGGGGTGGAGCAATTGACCTGTCTCAAGGCTCTGCGAATATCCACAACCCTTGCATGGTTGACAATATTCTGGTCTTCCTAGACATTCCTCTTGAAAAGGAGTACGTACGGGATACAGCAAATAATCACATACAGATCTGAAGAACTCTACTTGAGGTCAAGCATTTTTCTAGGCCCACATACATAATACAATTTTAATTTTCTAGTAGCAAAAATGGACACGTGTGTCTGGTGACCAGTGTCGTTTTTACAAAAAAGCCACATTATCCCAGTTGCATGTTTTGTTACGACACTAGAGTCTGGTTTCCGGTGTCGATTTTGAAAAAACGACACTAGCTAGATTCCAGTTGCCTGTGTCGTTTTTGAACAAATAAACTAAACACTCTAGACACTAAATTCACATCACTATAATTGTAAAAAATAGGCATTTGTCTTTCCATGACTCACCAGATGCTTTCAGTGTGGATGGGTCTAAATAGCATATGGGGTTATTTGTTAAATGATGAAAGACAGATCTACAGAAAAGGTATGTTATACCCCTATAAAGTACTTATCAGGGATATGTTGTTAGTATGCGCATCTTCTTTAGACAGTGAAGCTTCATATCAATTTTAAACATATTCCATCGAGAAGGCGTTAAGAAGTAGCGTGGACTAGATTCAAGGTAACAGATGTAAATAATGTTAAACCGGCTACCCATTCACCAGTGCTATATACTCGGCATATTTGGGCTATAAAAGTAAAACAACTATAGAAAGCATAACCAATAATAGTGGTTTGCGTCCGGATTCTTTCTCCACTCTTTGACGTCAATGGTCACCATAAACAGACTTATCTATTTTGAATTATCGAATGATTATTTGAACAGTCTGGGAATTTCCAGATCTAGGAACCTATCAAGGTAATGCATTCATTTCTAATGCATTTTTGACACTTTTAAATTTTCGATTTTTCTGACCAAGTGTACGCACGTACGTACGTGCATAATTTGATACTCCCCTAACACAAGTCTTACTTTCACTCTATAGAAACAAGTATTCAAGTAATTTCCAAACAGTTTAGATATTGATTAGACGGGTATATTATACTTTGTTTGTGTGAGCGTTGTCACAATTTAGAAAATGACGTCCTATCTAAGTAAATATCTTACTTCAAAATGTCAGTGTATACTTTAAATTAAGCTTAAGATAGAAAATCCCTAACTGATATTTGTATGTTGAGATAGAAAGAGAGAGAATGAGAGAAAATAGCTGACTGTTGAGATGTACACTCATTGTCATCAAACTTGTTAAAGAGGTACATATTACATGTTCTTGTTTTGATTATGATGATGTTAAATCCTGTAGAATTATTCTGAAGATAAATAAAATCCCTAGCAAATCAATGAACCTCATTGTTAATTTCTAATTGACAGCTAGTCACCAGCACAGATAGTGTGTTGATATATAAGTTTAAACCTTTCGCCGCAAAATTTAAAATTGTCGGCTGTAATTGG
>JAULCE010169089.1:0-11745 GCA_032359355.1 Macoma nasuta | reverse complement strand
ACAAAAAGTAGTACCGGTCGCCAGAGAAAATTTTGTTATGAGGTTATGAAAAAAAAATCTCAGCCAATCACAGACAAACAATAGTGGTGAATACAAACAAAACTAAATTATTGACCGATGAAATTCACACAAATTTTCACACGCATGCACTAGATAAGACGCTCTGTTGTGTTCTAATAAGATTTAAATTTGTTGGAAAAGGAAAATACAACTTTTGATTGTGGCATAAAGAAACTGCAGTTTGTTTGGATTAAATTTGTACGACATTACTGTATTCGGAGAATAGATAAAATAAATAAGTAAATCAGAAGACGTCAAACATCATCTTTGACGTGTTAGCGAGGAAAAGGACAATGTTTGGTCGGTAATGCTAATGCTCAATTCCTAATTGCCAAATTTAATGCAAATTAATATGGTGCAGAAAATTCATCATTGCTCCACAAAAACATCTTCTTCCGAATTCTTCATTGTTTCAAAATCGTCACCCTTATGAATCAATTAAATTTTAAGTTTCAGATGTTAATTAAAGTGATACGATTGGTAAGTCTTAGACTTAATTGTAAGCTCGCAAGCATTAGCTTGGTTCACGGCTCGAACGTTATCTCAACATTGAAACGGGCCGTGTAACGTCACACAGGTAAAGAAAATGGCGACCACCATGGTCGCTTTTGGGACCATACCTTACGGTGATTATATACCAATAAAATGTTATTAGTGGTGGAATTAAAACGAAAAATCTTGCTATGCTCAGTTGCTTAATATCTTTTAAATCAGGCCAACTGGCATTTTGGTATCGGTTGCCCTCTAAGCTTTTGGTTGTAATATTACATATTACACGATCTCCCGCCGACACCAGATGCGTCATCTCAGTAACCATGACAGGAGAGTCGTTAAAAAGCTAAAGATCAGGTATTGTTTTCCCCTAACCTATTTTCAGAATCAAATTCCAATCTCGGCTGGTCGCAAAAACAGGTTAGAGATTATGTTCGGGTTGTCTGAAAAATGATAACTAAGGTTTTCGTTTGATGCCCTGTTTGTTCTGGTAAAAGCTGATACCATACAAAGGGGTAAGATGTTATGTTTTACATTCTGAGAATTAGTTGGTAAATTCAAACCCAGATCCAACGGCGTCTTTGATTGTACACCTAGATTTGTGTTGTAATATTACACGAACCCCCACTGTTCACCATATGCATCCTTCCGGTCACTATGGCAGGGAAGTCGCTGAGCAAGTACAGAACAAGTCCAACAGCCCCTTTGATTTTAAGCAACCGTGGGATTGCTTTTTTCTCGGTTTATTTAGACGCACCTTTTTTTAAAACATCTGCGGTCAAGCCGGAATCTGAAACTTAACTTACTCAATTATCATGTGAACCCAGTTCGAGAGCAATCTGCTTCGTTACCATAACAACGCCGGCTTTGGCCAAGGAATAATCAAATAAGGCTTTTCTTGTAAATTGAGAAACAAGGCTGCTGATGTTGACAATAGAACCTTTCTTTCTGCCTCTTTCATCTTCCACCCGATTATCTGGTTACAGTTGATCGCTACAAACAGATTTACAGAAAAAATGACATCAATACCTTCCTTCGTCACCTCTAATGTTGGTTTCAGACCTTCCAGAACTGCGGCGTTGTTCACAACCTTATCCATAATTTCAAAACTTTGAAGGGTAGCTTTTAATGTTTCCCAGTGCCTTAAAGTTTAAAAAAGATCATGCAAGCTATGTCAAATACACCGGGTAAAAGCTAATATCAAAAGGGGAAACAACACACAAATATTGTCTACATCTGAAAATAACTAAAATCGTATGTTCTATGCATTACGTTACGCTGAATAATCGACGTCATTAGCAGCAATTGCACTAAAGAAAGATTGAAAGAAAACAACATGAATGGAGAACAAGATGTACAAACTCCAGATTAGATAAGAGTAGAAAATTTGCCACATGCATGAACGATTTCAAGAAACTGTCAGAAAGTAAAAGCTACTACATTCTACACAGACACCAAAACACATGTGAAACAAAAAGGCCAAACTACCTTACATCCAGAAGTTCTAGTATTAGCACAATTTCAAAATTGTTCGCTAGATCGAAATTAACCGAAACTCGTGTCATTTGACCTGTTTTGGAAGTAATTAATCGCTGTATGTGTTTCATAAATGGCCATATATGTTTTTGAAACAAAACAAATGTCGGGATATCCCCTTTTACACCGACATGAAAAACAAACTTGTTCAAAGTACAGTCGAGTCCCGATTATTCATAGTGCCGAGGATCACAAAATTATTTCGAATAATGTATGTGTTCGAATAATGCAAACCGACGTAATCTATACTTTACGATCGCCGATTTCCCAAACCACTTTTAAAATGACAGTATTGTCGTATTTATCGCGATCATGCTATGAATATAATAATTAAATATCGTTATGTAAATGAATACACAACAATTAACAATCACAATCACTTAACAGTTGTTCACAATCAGTTTTTCACTTAATGGCGTAATCACTGTTTGTTTGTTGAATTCACACTTCATTAGAGAGTCAGCTTTAAGTGTGCATTGTCGAATTAATTGTGAGGTTCACCCTTTAATCACACTTGCGTGCACAATTAACTATGAGCATCTTAAACATTTAGTTCAAGCAATAACTAACGCAAACACTGGCGGCACCTTCAAAAAATCAATTGCTGTCCTTTCCTATGACTCCCTTTATAATGCGACGTTCGCACCTTTTAATTGTTTGATTTTCAAAATGGCGCCGATCGTCCGCGGTGATCGACATATAATCCTCTCGCCAGCAATTTCAGGTAAACAGGTGTGAAAACTGTAAAGTGACTACCGCGGACGAATTATTATTTCGAAAAATGCAGAGTGTTCGGATAAGCAGATTTGGCTAGTCCAAAGTAAGGTATATAAGGAAATAAGAAAGGACGAATTTGGGACATAAGACGTATTTCGAGTAATGCAGGGTATTCGAATAATGCGAGTTCGAAAAATCGGGACTCGACTGTATGCAAAAAGTAGAAAAAGGAAATATACTGGTAAAAGAAGGGGGCGGTTATCTTTAATTATATATATTCACTAACGAAAAATGTCTTCAAGTAAAAAAGGTAACTTACCACAACGACATGTTAAAGATGGCAAGTGAGCTAAATTAGCAGTCTACTACACTGACACTAATATCAAACTAGTTAGTTTGAAGCGATGCAAAGTAATAATATAAGTAAATGATTATGCTAAATAATCGTAAGATTGTAAATCGAAAGATCGTAAAACAATTAATGAACAAGTCGCTAAAATAGCAATATACTACATCTACTCCGACATTACAATCATGCCTATTCAAATTTCAGCCACAAAAATTGGAAAACTATTTATAAAAATGAGGTTTTATGCCTGAATATATATAGAAAAAAACATTAACGTAATAGCCTATATAGCAATATTCTAGCTACCACACCAACAATAAAATAATCTCACTGGCTCAAAATCGGTGCAGAAATAGGGATATTGAAAACACGGGGCCTTATAGTCGTTAAAACGTAGGCAAAATAAGTTGAAAAAAAGAAAGCTTAGCTGCTATCAGAACAAACAAATATATTGTAGATCAAAACGTGTTGGGAATCGTTTTACATATACTCCCCAATACATTACAAACAAAGAAGACACACACAAACACATATAACAGACATATAGTATGGCTGAAAATTGGAACAGTCCGCAACAGAATAGGCACTGGGGGTTTAAACCGGTTTAGGGGCGCCCAACTGTACATTTGTTCTATTCTCAACTGATAGACGACCTTTGTAAATAAATGTTAACACATGTTCGTTTTCTCCACACCGTTGGTGGTGGCAACAACAGTTGTAATAGGGGACAGATGCTGAGACATATAAATACATAGTCATATAAAAAAGCAATCAAATACCTGGGTAAACCAATCGCTAATGATCTCAATAACTTATCTGAAGTCAAAGTTACTCTTACGCAGCCATTCAGTGCACGGCATAACGGGAACAATACGAATTTTTGAAACCTTCCTTCCGTTACCGGCCTTGAGAAGTTGTCACCATAGAGTGTTATGGAGGTCCAGTCATCGCACAATATAAGAAGAAAGCCTAAATGGTCAACTGTAAAAAGGTAAACCACCAAACATGGAGTATGCTGTAATATTGTTAAACCACTAATTTTTTAATGAAAATTTTAGTACACTTGATAAACAAAGTATAAAGGTTGGTATGTGCAGTAACTTTCCGTAGTTTGTAAATCACATCACCATAGTACTCTGGGTATGAAATGCCCCATCGTGCTAATAAGCGAGATAATTCGATGATAGAATTTTGCGAAGGTTTTACGAAGTTTATGTTATGTGCGTCCCTGCTTAAGGAGCGTTTCAGTAATAATGCGGTTAAGAATATTAAAATCCATAATAGAGGTACATACCCTAGCGAATCTGATATTCGATTTAACAACTCATCTTCACAAAAAATGAGCTGGTGGGATTTTGGTGTCCGTGTAGAATTTGATATATTGGTTTGTAAATTGGTACTTCTATGCTTGATTGTTTATACTCAGACATGAATTTATTTTTATCTAAAAAATTTCTTATTTCCGCCTTAGTTTGAAAAAAAATGTAAGAGATTAAAACAATTCGTTGCTAAGGTATTATGAAGCATAACCGATTGCCATACTGACAAACGTTTCGTTAGGTCCATTGTTATAGTTTTCACCAAATGTTTCTTAATTAAAAATAAAAATCATATAGAAATTATATAGAAATTCTTCTTGGTTATTACAGAAACAATGAATAGTCCTGTATATAGTTCTTTGTACAAATATAAATAGGGCTATGCTGGACGAATGTCAATTTAAAGCAGTAAAATTCATAAGCAAATATACAGATCTTGATCTATGCTATTAACTAAAATGAAACAAAAGCATCTCCACAGCATGTTATTAAAGTATCACATTTTTACATTTGTATCATTAAAGAATGATAAAATATACCAAATGTCCTTTTAGATTATTCATAAAATGTTCTTTAAAAGATTTATACGATAAAAAGAACGCCAATAGTATTTTCAATATTCGCCTTGAGCATTTTATTAGTTTGAGCGTCTTTTTAACAATTTCACCGTTGAATTTAATGTGAAAAATCTTGGGTATTTCTTTCGCCCGGCTCGCTTTGATGTATCTAGCTGGATTTTGCTGTCAATATGTTATATGTTCAATAAATCGTCTTAGGATTTGTAGAAATTTGATGATTTCGTAAAGCATTTTCATTTTTTTGGCTGATTCTTCAATATCTCTACGATCTACGAGTAGAAGCATTAACTATATCCCTAAAACCAGTACAAAAACTGAATGATGGTTGTAATGACATTGTGGAAAGTGAAGCATTTGCTCATCATGAGCAAATGTTCCATTTTCCACAACTTCTCCGTAGTCACAGAGCTACAGCGACACGCAAAGGAGCATCTATGGAATAAGAACTCAGTTGTACGTGTTATGCTGGAAAACATAACAATGGTGCGGTTAAATGCAACTCTTCGTAAAATCATGTATAGTTCCTTTTCAGACTGTGTAATCATGGAACATGAAGTGCGTATCTGGGTTGAGCAAACACTTTTCAATTTGAATATTTTTCAAACTATCTATACTAAGACCTAGCCTTGACATCACCAACTGTCAGACTTGAGATTAAAAAATGGCTCGAGGTCATTATTGAGTCTGGAATCTGCGAATGGGATTGTGAATTACACTTCAAGCTTTATGGCGTACATTTAGGTTCTGAAATGGTATGATCATATCGTTTCAACGATATAACTTGGCTGTAACAGGGAGCAGGGCAGTAGTCTTTGAAGAAAACTGCCGCTTTAGTGTTTGCACTTTCTTAAGACATAATTTCAGTGGCATTTTGATAGTTTGTTTTCTTAGTAGAACACATAAAACATGTTCAGCAAAGCAAAGTTCTTAAAGAGGATGATGGCATTAGCATCATAATCTTTAACGAAAATGGCACAACCAGATGCAATTACACGAACATTTTACACTACTTAATCATAAAGATTTGACAACGAACGTTAGGAGAAACATACACACACTACAGTTGCTGTGTAGTGAAATCTGATCAACCTTTAAATTATTCACAATTAAAGAGGATATAGATATTTTGCATTTGTTTGCTTTAATTTATGTGTAAAACTTTGGTTCTTTATGAGCTTGGTTTCCTGGCGCCTTATCTGGATACAGACTGTTTACCTAAAAAGCATCTTTAAGGCTGAGCATAAAAAGGATTTAGATGTAGAAGCTGTATATATCGTCTAGATTTGGACATCATATAGAGTTTTTCTTGGCCAATAACGGTCCATACTTCTTGAGTATTGAGCATTAGGCATGATTTGTAAAGGGCAAATGCTACTGCCAGAAACACGAATTAGCTTTTCTAAAGGGCACTCATTGCCTAGTGGATCATTTGAGGCTCCGTCAAAGAGTGAATTAACAATTTCAATAAAAGTTTCCAATCTCGACAAAACTGTATGTTGTGACCATTTACAGTATTCGTCTTTTAAAGTATAGGATTTGGTCTAAAAATAAGGATTTAAGCTATTTTGGGGTACGTGCGTAACCATTTACGCAATAGGTACGCCTTGTAACATCTCTTTAGTAGATAACCATTGAAAATATATGAGAAAGGGAGCTTTTGCTCATACTGTTTTCAAAGCCTTTCAAAATTAATGTTTTCCTTTCTCCTAGATAACCATCCGATCCTATTCATGTACAACTGTTATTGTCAAAGAGGTTAAATAGCTTATTGAGTAAAGGGATATAAAATTGATTTTGTTTTAAACAACCATATAACCATTTGTTATATCTTTGAAGTCTTGAATTCAGCGACGAGTGATCAAAACTTGCGAAGTTACCTACACTCGTACATATTATTCAGGCATCAATTTTTGACATCTTGCGACTTTACACATATATTTCCTTTATAGCTAATTTACGGTTTGAACTATAAGTTCAGTGTTGATGTTAATGTTAACAATTACATTTCATGAAAAATAATATAATTGTTTCGCGAAACGGGAAAGGGGCTCATACACATTGCAAACAAATGTAAACCCAGATCAGTCTCAAAGATTCCAACCCGGCCTCGAAGTATGGCCTGCACTGTTTTCTTGCTTGTAAAAATAAATCACAGTTCGTCATGTACCGTTGCAAAAAGTGCAAGCACTGATCAAACTCTGCTTC
Organism: Macoma nasuta; assembly: GCA_032359355.1. Lineage (NCBI taxonomy): Eukaryota > Metazoa > Mollusca > Bivalvia > Cardiida > Tellinidae > Macoma > Macoma nasuta. The sequence goes on along the minus strand of JAULCE010169089.1, from coordinate 4,489 downwards.
GGAGAGGCAGCGGTTGATCTTGGTATTCACCGTTTGCGATACCCGAGTGCCCCATGTTGCATGCCGCATGACATAAACACGTTTTTACTTCACAAATGCTTATAAACGGACGTGAATTGGCATACGAAAGTATTTGCAATGTTTACAAAAGCGGCATTATATAAACCTTATATTGCCGCCTAACAAATAGTCCGCTGAATTCAAGGTTTCTTGGTCTTTTAACCTTCTTTAATTATCTTAACATTTGGTAGAACTAATGCCCGAGATTCATTTCAATATTTTGTCAGTTTCTTTATCATACATGGCGTCGGTTTTCTTCCAAAACCACTACGTTTGTTTTTACAATAAGACATTGAGACAAAACTTATACTATTTTATTCAATAATTGTTCCTATTTCCACGTATAGATCTGAAGTTTGGGGTATTTATATACATTGTAATAAGATTTCATACCAACTGCATCTGTCATTGCTTACAGCCTACACTATTATTTTGAACGCTTAAACCAACGACAATAACAATATAAACTTTGCATCAGTTCTTATCCTATTCATTTGTTTATCTATTATTACAATATATTTGTAACTCTTTTTGAATAAAATATGTTTAAACGTAAGTTCACCAAATATTACACTGAACTTCTTGGTTGAAATATTATACGATATTTCACCGTCCACGCTTCGTCTCGGTAACCATGGCAGAATGGTTACATAGCAGGTACAGAACAGGTTTTGCATTCCCCAAACGCATTTTAAGACTCAACTTTCAAGAATAATATCACTTCCTTTTGTGAAGCCAAGCTTCTACCAACCTTGGATAAAGCTGTGCGCAAGACAAGAAGGTTAGATATTATTTTCGAGTTTTCACAAAAAAAGATTTCTAATATATTGCTTGTCGCAGAGCTTGTACCATTTTGGTAAACACCTAGAAATAGAGGTTATAGATTTTGTCTTGGTTTCGATTCTGATGATTAAACTCGACCCCAGATCCGACGACGTCTTTAATTTTAGACCTAGTTCTTGGTTGTAATATTACACGATATTCCACCGTCCACCAGATGTGTTGTTCCGGTCACCATAGCAGAGTAGTCGCTGAGCAGGTACAAAACAGGTCCAACGACGTCTTCGATTTTAAGCAATCCCGGGATTGCCATCCTCTCGGTAAACTTAGACGCACCTTTCTCGATAACATCTGTCGTCATGCCGGAATCAACCAACGTCGGGTTTACGGAATTAACTCGAATACCATGTGAACCCAGTTCGAGAGCAAATTGCTTCGTAACCATATCAACGCCTGCTTTGGCCAAGCAATACTCAAAGAAGGAATGCGTCGCAAGCTGAGCAACAAGGCTGCTAATGTTGACAATAGAGCCCTTCCTCTCTGCATCTATCATCTTCCGCCCTATAACCTGGGTACAGTTGATCGTGGCAAACAGATTTACGGAAAATATGTCCTCAATATCTTCCTTCGTCACTTCCAATGCTGGTTTCGGGCCTTTCAGAATTGCGGCATTGTTTACAAGCCCGTCCATAGGTTCAAGACTATCAAGGGTTGCTTTGGTTGTCTTCCAGTCTCTTAAGTCTTGAAGAATTGTGAAAATATTTGAATTTTCAGCATCCAGCGTTTTCAAATTCTCTTTAACGTGGTCTAGCGCATACACCTTGCACCCGGCTTTCGCCAGTGCCACAGCTATTCCCCGTCCGATTCCATGTCCAGCACCGGTGACCAGCACTTTCTTCCCACTAAAATCAAACGCCATCTTTAACATTCACCTGTCTCTGTCCAACTATCTTATGTGCGTTATCAGCGCCCGACTCTAGATATAAACCCTTAACCCGCTTTTTATGACTATAGCCATAATGATCATTTATGCAAAACAGGCTGCATCCGGATCAGACGCCGATTCATTCTGCGTCTATTCCGATTCCAAGCTGCTTGACTCAAGGCATAAACATCTAATCAAATGTCACCGGAATCGGACAGACTTTGAAAATGCAACAGACGTTAGATTAGGCATACGGCAACTATTACAGAAGTTTAATTACACGCAGTAAATATGTGGTCGCTTCAAATATCAGACTGTAGTGTCATTTCAGGTACAATCCACCACATTTAGAACAACACTCATTATCTAAACAAGGTGGACTGCATATTGCACATCAAGAGTTTATGAGCAGGATTTAATATTTTACCGACTGCTGTTTAATACCGTTAACATTTGTGTATGGAGTTTATAATTAAATGTGTTATCTGATAACGTGGATGCATTTACACTGCAAACGTTTGTGCATATTTGTATGATAGCTATAAATATAGGTTGAGGTTGAAGCACTCACGTAACACGCAATGACTTTGCTGCGGATTTCGTCCATATTATGTCCACGACAAGATAAAAACGCGAGAATCGACGACATGTTTTGAGGATTTCCTATTTTTTTATTGTGCATTTACTAAATGATGGATGTTTGCCACTGACCGTTCCGTTTGCGACATACAAAGGCTTATCTATGGAGTAAAGGGTTAATGGGTTATACACTATAAACTAATGTTATGCCGGAAACAAAACAATGATGCAAATAAATGCAATTATTTGATAAATATTGTAGTATTCCTTTTCAGACTGTGAAACCCTGTAATAAATAGCGCGTATCTGGGTTGAGCAAGCACTTCTTTGTTTGGATAACTATGCGAAACCTTGAAGTCACCAACTTATTTTCGGGCTCGCGATGAAAAAATGGCTCACAAATTTGAGGTTTGTATTGAATCCGGAGTCTGTGAGTTTGTTTGTGAATTCCACTTCAGTCATTATGGGTACACTTGGGGTCTTAAGTGGTATGATCACGTCGTATCAATAGTGTAAATAGGCTGTAACAGAGAGTAGGGCTGTGGTCTTTGACGAAAACCGTCGCTTTACGGTTTACACTCTTACAATGCATAAACATAACGGCGCTTTGCTTGTTTGTGTTTTCGATTGAACAGTTCAAAAATATTCATCGAAGCGAAGTTCTTAAAGGGTTGTCATTAGAATAATTATCTTTAACGAGGATGGCACAACCATATGCAATAACACGAACATTTTACACTCTTCGTCATAAAGATTGCACAACGAACGTTAGGAGAAACATACACAAATACTAATACAGTAGCAGAGTAGTAAATTATTCACAGATAAAGTAGATTTAGATATTTTGAAAGTGTTTGCTTTAATTTCTTTGAAACACTTTAGATCCTTATGAGCTAGGTTTGTCGTCGTCTAACTTGATTCAACCTGTTAATCTAGAAAGCGCCTATTAGGCTATAGCTGGAGTAGCTATTATATTGTCTAGATCTGGACATAATGCATATAATTATCATGTATTTCAAAAGTATAGCGTGAACATGTTGACCTGGCTTTTCTCATATATGACGTCAGTATTAAGTGTGTATGCACGAAATCTCGTGGGCAGTTTAAGACTGCTTGGTTTATTCTACCGGTTACTGTCACACTGAATAGACGGAGATGATAAAGAAGAAACTCAACGGACCTAATGGCAATTCGGCTTCGATCTAAGTAGTTGCAGCCGTTTGAAGAGAGGAGTTCGGGTCTCATCCGTTTTTCGCCGTCTCGGAAGATGAGAAGAAAATTCACAGGGCTCAGATGAACGATGGCGGTAAGGTAAGGTTCGAGAGGCCTGCTAGAGTCAGACATTTTATTCCATATATCGACCAGGGTGAAATGTCATATGATGCAACTACAGCACAGGCTAGCAGGACGGCATTGAAGGGTCTGATGCCGGGATACTGCTTCAGATGCGGTAGACCAGGCCATTGGAAAGCGGAATGTAGATTTATCAGGGCAGCTGAGAAGTCGACATAGCCTGACAGTGCCTGGCAGGGCCAAACAGATAGGAAATTCTTGTTGATTGTGATTTTGACGAGCAATGTCGCAAGCACGTTTATTCTCGAATAGGGATTTAGAATAAAGAATTGTCGACCGTGGGCAGGCATGGTGAAAATGTAGAACATCGGGAGAAATCTGGACCAAACAATATTATTTTGGATCTTGTTTGTAATAAGGGGACATGAGAGAGAATAGTGACGGTTTAAAAATTTGCATATAAGCGAAAGTTTCCGAAATGGATCTCCGATAAGATGTTATATAAACAAAGTTTGTTTACGGGTGTCCAGTCCCTGTAATAAATCGATATTATCATCTGTCGATACTAAATCGCACTAGATCAATTTTAGTGGTATTAAGTCACGGATTCGATAGTTATATTCTGGCTAGTTTATGTTGATTTATATCTAAGTCACTCATCTCTAAGATATTTTAAGGATGCTAAAATAAGGCAGCTATGGCCAGGGTGACCAGAACTGGACCATAAAAAAATCCGGAGATCTTGGCAAATGTTCACCATTATGCTTGCTAAAGGAGAAACTATGATGACATTTGCAAACAGCTTGGATCCCAATGAGACGCCGTGTGACACGGCGTCTCATTGTGACCCAT
>JAULCE010168978.1:0-11746 GCA_032359355.1 Macoma nasuta | reverse complement strand
AGTTCGATATTATACCATATTGTTTCCATAAGGTTAAATGCAGCCGTTATACAACTGAGTTGTTTAGTAAAACCTTGTGCTGCTTAAAGGGAAACTATTTTTCAGGAGGAAACACCTTTAGAGCTGCGGAAACGCGTTCCAGTATGAACTTCTCAAACAGTTTTGCGAACACTTGCATCAATGAAATTAGTTTATAACGGCTAGGGTCTGATTTTGGTTTCCCACCGCCTTTGTAAAGGGGGATAATTATGCTTTCTTTCTATGAACGCGGTGTTACCTCGCTTTGCAATATTTTGTCAAACATTATCTGTAAAAGGTTTACTAAATAATATATGCTAATCTAGGATTTTATCCGTACCTGGAGATTTTCTCCTTTTCAGAGAGGAAATCAATTCTCTAACTTCAGCTAAGGACACTTGTTTTTCTAAAATGGTTTTTGTACGACCTGGGCATTTGTTTTCGATAATCGTATTTAGGGATTTTACTTGATTTATGAAACATTGTTGATCATCGTTTACGTTTACATGTTGAAATATGTTTTTAAAGTGTACCCCGAATCCCTTAGGTACGTCTGCGTACGATTTATATTTAATTCCGTCGACAACAATATTGTTACAACAAGCAGAGCGTTTGTTACTTTGTTTACGGAGCAGTTTCCAAAAGAGGCGATAGTCAAGTTCTGCAGCTCTGTCGAGTTCTTCAAACGTTTGCTGTAAAAAGTTCTGATTCAGTTCGCTGTATTCGCCTAAACATAGCTTTCGCGTCCTTGTATGCGCGATAGTATGCGTTGACCTTGTCTCGCGGCCGGTCATTAACCAGCCACTCTGTCCGTCGCGCACACGCAGTTGTCTGTGTTTGCTTTACATTTTGATTCCAATAGGGTTTTGTGTGTTTATTAAATTGACTTTTTGGTAGCGCATTGTTGGCCGCCAAATGAATGACTGATACTACAGAATCGCAAATTTCATCACACGACATGTTAATATGCCCTTGCCGTACTGTTTCAGATAAGCGATCAGTTTCCTTCTCATAAGAAAGAACGTGTTATTCAGAGAGTTTATGCCATGCAATATTTATTTGCGGAGGTGGAGGTGTATAATTTGGAGTTACATCCAATTTTATTTTGGCGATAATCGGTAAGTTATCGGATGAAATTGTTGAGGCTTCTTCACTAAAAACAACATCAGTCACATTGTTACGTAATCAGTATTACATAATATATGACCAATCATGGTCTTTGTTTGTATGAAAGAATAACGCGGTCCATGAATGGAATCTGCCATGATATTTAATGACACGAGTGAATTCGCATATAAATATTGTGAAAATGCTTTAGACTTGGGTAACGAGCCGCGACCGGAGAATTCAGATATGCCGTCATGAAGATATTGCGCGGTAAAATCACCTCCAATTAAGACGTCGCCCTTATTCAAATAGTGCGCAGTCAATGCATGTAGTTACTAAGGACGTCCAGGTATGACGTCATGCAGTCATCTGCCGGCATGTAGACACAGAAAAGGTACACCGGGCGTGAGTTCGGTAGATTAAGACATATCCCTAATATTCGGTCATTACCAGATTCTTCGACTAGGCTTATATAAGGTTGTAATTCTTTTCTTAACATAATAGCAACGCCTGCTTTTCCGGAGTATGACCTGCTGTTGATACAATCTGGCTGCGCCTGAAGGGAAGCTGCTAAGTAATCCGCATGGATACTGTTAATGAAGGATTTAGAATGTGGTAATAACTTGTTGCAGTTATGAAACAAATGTCGACCGCAAATTTATCAAGAATGCACGAAAGAGGTAGGGCAGAAGACATTATACCCCTAACGTTCCAACATAATACGGACAATAGCATAAAGTTTTGTAGTGGGCACATTTTCATTTCTTATTATTAATCCCAACAAACATCTTCCTCATCAAACCAGCGAGGTCGCTGCTCATTTCTAGCATTATAAGTTTGACCACTGTTATAACTTGTGTCAGCGTCGTAGTCCGTCCTATAGTGTCCGGTTTTATGCTCAAACCTATTAGATTTCTGATACTGACGTTGAGATCTACTCTGTTTTTCTATCGCCCATTCTGCCTGACTCACCCACTTTCTTGCAAATATGTTTTTTGGCCAAAAGGTTTTTTCTACAGCCAAGTCGTCATATTCAGCTGGAATGTTAACTCTTGCGGAAATGTTTTTTTGTTATAAATCAGTCTGATTGAGGTAGCTTTAACCCCTTTTTTCATCTAGGTAATTGTAAATGTCAGTTGAAGTCACAGAATTATCAATATTTCGTAGATAAAAAGTGTAAATAGCTTTCCTTCTGACCGCAACAAACCCGGAAGAGTCGTCCTCGTGATTGTTACATGTGTTGTCTACTGGTGTTACGTCAATCGTGAGGTGCTCGTCTTTGCGTGTACCTGAGTTAATGCAATGGTTATCGCCCTTTTCATGGGAACTTCTAGTGCGACTCTCAGTTGAGGTAACATTAGTTTTCCTGTCTACTGGTGTTACGTCAAGCGTGAGGTGCTAGTTTTCCCGCGTACTTGAACTAATGCGCTGGTTATTGCAATTTTCGTAAGAATTACTAGCTCGACTTTCAGTTGAGGTAACACCAGTATTCTTGCCTGAACGACTTATCGGTTCATTTGAAGTAGAAGCTAACGTTTGAGCGTAAGTTTTTGCTCTCTCTTCGGTAGGTACAATTGGTCCTCTACCCGGAGGATGACGTAGCGCCGTCATTCCGGAGTCACTACATGCGGATTCCCTAGCACTTGTAGAACCTTTGGTTGTTGATGCATGGCCGGATAGTTTTTTTTATATATTTTCTGAGCAGTTTGCATCGCAAAGTCTTTTGTTGAGCGTTGCCAAAGTTGCACTAATACCTCTTACGTCGGACTGTAGTTTGTCGACCTTTTCCAAACTTGGGTTAGCACTAAAGCTCATAACTGAGCGCATGCCGTTCACTGACGTATGTTCTCAATTTGTTTAGAATGATGCGATCTTCATCTCGTCTCTGTAGGATCTGTGACACATTAGATTGAAGTTTAACCAACGTACATGTCATATCTGGGGTTTCAAACTGATTCCGCACAGACGCTTGGTCTACGCTTTTCTGCGTGCTGCTTGGGGCTGGGCACAGGGAAAGAGCGAATTGTTGAGATTATAGTCTTGGGATAGGAATAAATCATAGATTTCATTAGACTGTGAACCGTCTTTATAAGCATATAAGATATAACAATCTTCTGCTAGCTTAGTCTCTTTTCTCGACCTTGTCGAGTTGCAACGATTCAATAGTCTTGTTCTCGGTACAGGATTAACTCGTGCATGTCATTGTCTATCGTCTTTAATAACTCTTCAATGAAAATATTTCGGGGGAAACCAGAAAGTTTCTGATCCAGATCTTGAAAAAGCTTTGCTTCACACTTTGGTGATTTGTGCTGCAGCATGCTGGGCAAATCAAAGCTTTCGTTTTGGCCTTCATCGTCAACACCGTCTGATACGGAGGTTCTCGTGTTTGGTCTACTCTGGCTGCCATGCGATTCAGCACCATGCTTTAAACACATTTCTTCATTATCGAGTTTGCTTATTGTTACGGTATGTAAGTCACGATAGATGCTTTAATCTGTTGTAAGCCATTAAGAGCCCACAGGCTGTTGTGTACCGATAGACGGTCGCGTCACACACAGGCTATTGTCTTGGAGTTACCGTTATCACCCAGGTAGCTATCTTCGAACAGTTGTTTTCTTTTGCATAGAGCCCTCTACGTTGTTGTGTTCAATCAACCATGGAAAAAAGATTATGACGAAACATGTGCGTTTTAACGATTATCATTAGACGGATCTACCAATGGAAACCGTATCAAAATTGGGGTATTACATCTACATCAGGTTTTACATGTGACCAGACTGTCGTTAATGTGAAACCTGATGATGTGTAACGTTAATCGGCGCCTACTCTCTTCCCAGGCTGAAGTGAGAAACAGCTTACACACCGCTACGTAACCATAATTATATTACAATATCAACGGCTTTAACATAGTCTACAACAGTTTCACACATGTACTGTCAAATAAACAATCGATAAAACTTGGACAGTAGCGGCGGTCTGGTTACTAAATCGCGCGTGACAGGCGCGTGTCAGGAAGACACTAAATAATTTGTAGGTCGAAAAGGCCTGTAAAAAAAAACTGTTACTAATACACATTAATGATAATTCGGCCAATGATTTGGATTGAACAACAGATAATAATAACAGTGACAAAACATGTATTATTATTGTGTTTATCATTATATATAAATCAATGTTTTACAAATATTGTTAACCTCGATGGGTACTTGGATCAGGATCAACACTGTCTTTACAAATACAAACCCATTTCATCGTACCAATATGATATCAGCAGTGTATTCCTATTTCATTTGTAAATATAATAGTAAAGTCGATCAACTTTTTTAACAATGACAAAGTATGTTTCCGCTAAATCTTATACTTTGGAAAGGCAATTAAAGGCCGTTTACTATTATTTTGTATAAAGTTTATATTTGTTTTTCCTTTTTACAATAAATACTTTATTCATGACTACAAAAATACTCTGAATTGCACAATAATTATCACGATAAGCAGTTATGACCAAACTCTATACGGTTTGAGTTCCTTCTTTACCTTTGTCTTCAGCGATTTTCACACCCCTTCTTTATCTAACTCTTCAGCGATTTCCCTCTTTGTTTAATTGTTCAGCAAAGTATTTTAGCAACATAGACGGGCCCAACTTGGTCTACTTTGTCTCAGATAACAGATTAACCTTTTGCTATGACGCTGGACAATTATTAATTCTTACTAATTGTAATAATGATAAAGATATATGAACATTATAACAAAAGACAAGGAAAAGTAAAATAACAGTTGTTATTTATAATGGGATGTTTTTGGTAAATATTTAAGATCTATGTATTTCTTTTGACTGTATGCTTGAATCTAAAAACTGTCTGTATGTATTTATCCGAAAGGAAATGCATAGTTGCCCTTGAAGAACACTTTTGACAGTTAACGTGACTGTAAACGGTACAAATAGGCTTTTGATTATGTTTATTACACAGAGAAAAGAATTTGCTGCTCATTTACAGTTTGGAAGTGGCACGAGAATCGTGTTTAGTAGATTTAGACTATGGCGGTTTTAGAACCTAATTCATAAATCATTACACCATGGCCAAGCGGTAGAGCGTCCGCTTGGATGCGGAAGGTCCGGGGTTTGAATCCCGGGCTGAAGCCAAATACTACAAGGGGATCTCCCTATAACTTTATTGTTAAAAACCACATACAACCATTTATAAAACATTTACAACGATAACTGACTGGGAGAAATGACAAAATATCACGATTTTTCCGCTTCATATGGCTCTGGTGTACGTTTTTGTATTATTTTCTTTTCTATATTTAGACATGTTCTATAATATTCTACACAGATATCGCCTACCTACGTATAGGAACCATATCATCCCTTAGGCGTATGTCTTATCCAAACATCCACGCTATCAACAAATAAAATCGTGTACGTATGTCATCTGTATGTAAGACTAATATATTCTTGGTAAAAAAGATATATCGGCCTCTTGGTGGAGATGAAAATACGAGCCTGGCCAGTTTTAATGATCTGTAACTTGGTCAAACCTCAGGAAACATAATTAATTCATACAAAGGTGACAAGGTACGACACAGCTAAACATGAACATACCAAATGCATGCTTATCTGAGCGTTCGTCCGTGTATACGGTCAGAAATTTGTTTCAATATCCTGCAAAAGGCCCTTAAAAAGACGCCGTGGGACTTAATAAATATGTTTGACAGGCCTATATCTACATATAGGAACCATATATTGACTTTGGTGTATGTCTAAGACCCACATATACTATTACATACCAACTTTTATAATGTAAGTATGTCCGTCTGTCTGTTAGACCTAAATATTCTTAAATCAAAGGACCGAAGATCCTGAGGGAAGATGAAATATGTTGTGTGGGAACCAACTACAATACTGTAGGAGTGATACTTCAAAAAGTCTTGAAGATTTGCAATAATTGATCGCTTGACTTTGTTTTCCAAACTTGTAATCACATGCAATTTCATTTGAGTACCATAAATAATGTAGGAGGTATGTTGTAGGTTACGTATTGACAAATGCAACGAAAGGGTGATCACAAGAATATTCATTGAATAATTCAGCTATTAAAGCAGGAAGATAACATTGTGGTTCTTTGTTGATGTGTAATGCTATTAATTGTAAAATTCATATAACACTTATCTGTGACACCAAGTTACATATTATTTGGAAAATACATTTTGTAAAAACAAAGATTTTTATTTTCAAATATGGGTAAGTTTTAATAGAATGTTTCGTTGGATTAACAATTAAACATGATGTTGGTAACAATATTTTAATAGTAGGTTTAAGTATTTTGAAACATAATACAATGAGGCGGTATCTTAGGACATTAGTGCAACAATTGACTGACTAACTAAATATGTGTATGACATATGTAAAGCAAACTTTCCAATTGATTTGATCCCAGCTACGGATTAAAAACAGGCAACTCTGCATAAATTGGTAATTTCTCAGAGTTATCATAATTGTGTCTATGGGCATTGTTTAAAAATCTTCAGCACACATTCACAATTTAGTTGGTCGACGTCCAGGAAAAGGTCACTCTGGCATATAAAAATAAAGATATTTCTATTCGCTATTATTTAGAATCTTGTCACTTATCATTTCAGTCCCTGGCCAGAAGCTATGCACCTATGCACAAATCATGCCCCTATGTTATTGTTTCAGGTTTCAGTTTCGATTGAAACATGAATTCGACTCGAAAATTTCGAATAAAGAGATTCGACTGAAAATGTAATTTAAACGCTGCCTCAAACAACAGTTTGGTCCGTATAGGGATGATGCTATCATATTAAGTGCTAAATAGTCTCTTTTTTATTAACCCTTATCCCCCAAAGCGTGAAAAATAGAATGTTCTAGCTACAGATTGAATTAAGATCAGACACTGATCCGGATCCAGGCTGTTGACCAACCAATCACCCATGTGTGTGTTTTGTGTGTATATATACATGCACTTCCCCAACATAATTCCAACAGTAGCTTACGATATAAAGCAATAGTACTACACTTGCAGAATTGCATTATTAATATCTGACTAACATCTATGTCGCTATTATTTCAGTGGTTAGAAATTTGTGTAGAAATAATTAGCAGACTGACCAAATAGTAACCAGACAACATTTTCTTGGACAATCAACTCTCCATGATTTACACCCACTCCAGTTAAGAGGCTTTTCAGAGGCCAAAAACTACTCATGGAAACTCCAGAACAGCCGCCATATTTCATTTAAAAAGGGACACTAAAAAGCCTATAAAACGACACTATCATTACAAACATCAATACTTTAAAGGTTTAACGTCAGAATACATGGTTAGCAAGGAACCAGGATGAGCCCCCTTGCCAGTTACTGTTGTCTAAAAATATGGTCTGCTAAAACTCTCCTCCCAGTCATCCAAATTGCTTTAAAGGGTGGTGAGCGTTTTGTTGAGTGTAAAACAATCTAGATCAGGATCAGAAACCAAATTACAAGAACCAGTTGTTATTGTGAATTGGTATGTTTAGCATTTTAAGGGAGGAAAGTTTATCAGACTGTGCAGTCATGGTAGTGTAAATAGTGTGAGGAGCAGCAGTATGCAATGATAAATGATATGCAAGATAAGAGGCATATAGATTTGATGTTTTGACAGTGTTGAAGAAAGGACAGGGCGATTGCGAAGGGCATGACGGCAGGAAAGTATGATAGGGGGCGGTGCCCTCCTAAAATGGGAAATATTGAACAATGAACTGAACTTATTACTTTTTCAAAATTTGATTTTCCTTTCATGAAACAACAACATAAACACTAGCAGAAGCAGAGTATAGAGCGTAAGGATATGTCTTGCATATCAAACAGTTGTGTTCCATACAGCAAAGGCAATATTGGAAAAGCAAAGGCATTAAAATAAAATATTTTTGTTGAAAAATGCTACACTTGGTTTAAAAGAAAATGTCAACTACGCTTTTCTCACCCATACAGTCGTACAATCAAAAATACATTTCATACACTCAGAACTACATTATTCAAATTAGAAGTACTTAGCCCCAAACCAATTTGAGGTATCAACAACAAGAGGAAAGCTTTCACCTTCCTAAAATGACATATCGGCCACTTTGCTGAAATAAACATACGTAACTGACTCCCTTATATGACCTGTTTCTTAGTCAAACCTCCGGGTGTATAATTATCAAATGCAAGGATATCAAGGTACGACAACTTAACATGTACATACCAATTATGTACATGCATATCTGAGCGTTCGTCCGTGTGTACGAACCGAAAGTTCTTTCAACATCCTCTACAACGCCCTTAAATATTACGCCGAGGGACCCAATTAATAAGTCAGGCCTTTATCTACATATAGGAAGACCTTTTTCGCGGTGGTATAGCTAAGACCCGTATTTACGCTATCATAACAATTTAAGGATGTTCACTCCTGAGGTTTTTGACGTCACGAAGCAGCCTTTACGGAAAGTGTTGTCTACTGAATGACACTGAATCACCTCTGTTCAAGAAATGCGCATGCGGTTAAATGTAATATAAATGTTTATAAAACATCAACAAGTATGTTCGCTTCCGTTTTGAATTATTCCGCTGTTATTTAGGTTACCAAATGGTTTCGAGATTACCCATAGCCCCAAGAAAAAAATGGACGTGGTTGGATGTCACGGAAATGAGTCAGACTATTTGAACTTTAATAACAACGATAAAGCAGCTCTGAGGAATAGTAGTCGTGACGATGGGATGCTAAAACCACGACTCTTACCGGAGAATGCATCGTCATAAAACGTAAATATTCACATGTTTCCCTGAAATAGACCGATGCGAAAATTTGCGAAACCGAAAGTAGAATTTCGACTTTCGTCTCTGAATCCTTATAGGCTTGTGTGCAATACGGTCGGCATTTTATGTACGTGAATACATTTTTTATGACATCTTAGGTCATTGCCGAAGACTTTAACGGCTACCCTTCGTTGCATATTTGCAGCTGAGTCTGGACAAGTTGAAATTGATCGGATTACGGGCCGGCAATTTAAAGGATATACGAGCGTTTGAAGAAACTGTCTAAATAACGTATAAGACGTGTCCAAATGCGACCCTTTTTGGCGTTTGCCGGACATTCAAAATATAAAACATTAGCGAAATAAATGTGTGTTTTAATTGAAAAGTGACGTTGCCATGGCCGAAAAAACAATTCAATTGAAATAGTCAGGATCCATCTGAAATATCATTCATGCAATAAACTTGTTTGGCCTGATCTGGAACCAAATTGTGTACACACGTATTCCTTGTGGACTAGAATGCAAAGATTTGAGGCTTGTCATAAAAAGAGCAGATCTGTGCTACTCTTGTCACATTTTACCTTTATTATGTTTTTGCAGATATATGCAGAACTATGAGCATCAAATTACATCTGTTTCCCCTGTAAATGTACACAGGGAGTGTACAGTTTGTATGGACTACACACAGCCAGAGAAACAAAATATCCGACTCAATGGAGTGTTCAAAATACTTTGAGTGTTGCAGCTGAATACACTTACAGGGTATGAAATCTATATATCTCTCTCTTCTCTCTCTCACTATCTCTTTCATATAAGTTTTGCATCAATTGATTAACCATTAACTCGGGTAGCTCCATAGATACACCTTTTTGCGACTCTGTAGCAAATCTGGCTATTGAAAACATTGTGAAAAATTGCGCGTTTGTTCGTAACAAGCAAATATTCTATTTTTCTACTTAGTTTTCAAAACAATCGAAAAATGGCCTTTAACTTTTGCCAGGATATATCTCCTTTTTATCATTATTTCCTTTGAATGAGTCTAAAAATAGCACACGGAGTTATGGGTTAAAGTTTCACTTATTGTTCAAGTTGAAATTGTAAAACAATGACACCATTATTGAAATATTTAATCAATGGAAAAAGTGTTGGATCTTGATCAGGCTATCAAATTGTGCAGTATTGATCTAATGGCAAGTCCTTTTAATGATATAAATTACCAGATCAAAAATGTATATTGTTTTCAAAATAGTTAGCATCAATTTTTACATCAACAAGAAGTTCCAATGGCTGTAAAATGTTGTACATGTAAGAGTCATACCATGAGAAACCCAGACTTGGTGATATATTCATTTCTAAACAGTATAGACTAAGATCAATTGCCAACTCTAAGCTTTGGTGACTGATCAGGGTTCACACTGCTTGCCATACATCAATTGTTTTTTTCATCTACCGGTCTTTTAAATACCTGAGTACTAACCTAAGTTCAACTTTTGAATTTGGGGTCTGATATTGATGTAAATATACATGGTGGTAGATCTAGGCAGAGATGTGTGAGAATTCATAGGTCTTTTGTCTTATTGAGAATATCCCCTCATTTCGTCTTGAATTGGGGAAATTATTTATATAGACAAAGAACAAAACAGATCTTTATTATAAAGAAAATGTAAATCATTTCTCATTTAATACATTGTATTTGTTAATAGTGTGTGCTATTTATGTTCAGATACCTCGTATCAGAAGCTGGACAGGCTTTCACAACACATTTGGAGCTGAGATCTTGATTAATCTAAAAAATTAAACTTCATATAATCTTTAAAGTAAAATCCAAAAATTTTGAATTTTTAGCAATATCTCAGTTTGAGATGCTTAGTGAAAGTTAGACCTGCTTTGCATCTGTTTGATATGAATATCAAGTTATGCAAAGCTGTAAACTACAAACATGTTTTTGAGCCAGGTACCCAGATAACCCAGCGTAAATGATACATTTTTTACAAACATTTCTTTGTTTCTTCGCACAATCCTGTTGGTTTTCCACTCATCGCCTTGAAAAGATGGTTCTGGTGAGTGGTCTCTCTGTGGGGTTTGGTGGGGAAATAAGGATTTTGATACATCAAATAGACATGTTATCTGGAGCCCTGTGAACATCCTATAAAAACGTCTATAAAAAAATATAGGTATTGTTGATTTTTGTATGAAATGTACTGTTTTTTTATGTAAAATGTACCAATGAAGAGCTGAAAAATAAAATTATTACAAAACAAAAACAAATAACAACAACATTTTCTTTTAATGTTTTGACAAGCATTTTTTATTTAGCATACTGAAATATTGTCTTAATTTCGATTTCAGGGAAGACTGGATGAAATAAAGGCATGAAAGGAATATTTATTGAACTTTTTTTTGATCAATATATAAAGGTTACCTGCGTTCAACCCTTTGTGCACATGGTATTTATAGACTGTAGACTTATCCACAAGGGAATAATCTGATGAAAACTATGCAATCTAGGCTAAAGGAAAATGTTTAAAAGAAATGCTTTAAAATTTTTGTATTAAAATCATTGTAGGAATTTGAAATTTTGCCCATGATGAGCGAATGCACCGTTTTCAACAATGTTTTCAATAGTATTCAATTACTGAGGTGGAGTAAAGGGTTAAAAAGGGAGTGGGTCAGTGAAAATCACAGGAAATCATGGTGTCAGCACATAAACATCAGTGTTGTATTTGGAAACATTAAGCAGAAACTAAGAAGAGGTCAGTGTAATTGTGACCAATAATTTTGACTTTAGTACCAGTGCATTGTTTGAAGTGAATGAAATGAGAGGAACTTTA
>JAULCE010168867.1:0-11747 GCA_032359355.1 Macoma nasuta | reverse complement strand
CATCCTCAACAACATTTGCTGAGCAAACTTTACACAAGCGCTGATCTAATGGCAAGTTATGGTATCTGCCTCTCTCATTTTCTAAAACGTGAACACCTGTTCTAAACTGAGCGTAGCAATGCCTGAATTTGCGAATACTTAAGACATCCATAAAATGTTCATAGTCATAGGACAGTTTTATGTTATTATATACATTCAGTTTAGAATCATTGAATTGGTTATTAGAGTGTAAGGTAAGATACTCTTTCCATGCTGCTTGTTCGTCAATCTGCACTATTTTGAATAGAAAAATATGTTGTGAAGCTGGCTCCGGGTGTGTTATTCCCATAACATGACATGGTAATTGAGTGTGAAGTATTATACTTATTTTCCGTTCCCTTTTCGCAATCCCCTGCACAGGGAAATGGGAACCGGAAACAAGTAGCTAACAAAACGAACAGGAAATCATTATGGATTATATAGCCGAATTCTAAGTACGCAGTTTTAACCTTTCAAACAATTTTCTCTTCTTTAAAATAAAGGTTATTGCCCCAGACAACAGCCGGAGGACACAAGAAAGTGATAAGTATAATAAGATTCGATTCTACAAAAAAACTAATAAATCAAGAGTACTAATGAGCCTCAAGTTGTCATGCAACTAAAGTGTACGAATATATAGAAACATATTATCTGTTTGGTAGAGAACATTTCCAATCAAAAAAATAACACCTGGGTAAAATTGCAGGGCAAATATCGAGGTTCATTCATCACATGTACTTTTTAGACTTTAATAGCAAAATCTCAACATTATAATACGCAGGGGCTTGATTGTTAAAAATACAAACATCAATCGTTTTGTCGAAGTCAGAGGGTCTTTTTCATATCGAATAACTCAAATTGAATTCCCGTTTAGAGAAAGCAAACCCTTTTCTTATGATTCAGATTTCAATTTTTATTTTAAGCATAAATTCGGCTTAACTGTATTATCCATAACGAGATTAGAATGTGTATGCAAGTATTATGCAATAAGGGGATGATTAATGTTCTTGCCTTTGACTAAAGTAGACAACTAAATTGTGCAACGATATAAGTAGCAACGATCTCCTTTCAAAACACGTGTCACAAGGCGTCATGGAAAATATAAAGATTATCATTATGAGAATGGCAGAAAAAGCACCATAGTGCAAACACCGAGCTCTATATCTAGTAAAGAATCGGTGTCTCCGCTGTCTTTCAACGATAGTATCGGCATTTGGTCTACAACTAAATTTAAACAAAAAAAGCCTGAATATTTCTTTCGGCGTCGTAGTCGCATAGTAAACGCCATTTCATTAGGTGCAGTCCAAGATCAGAGGCAGCACCGCATTGAAATGCGGCGCTTAACCAGTCTTTCGACGTTTTGCATTATCATTCATGATTCATGTTTACGGTTTAGGTAAAGTCAAAATGTATCTATTTATGACCGCAAATTGATTCGTTAAAATAGAATTTCTTAAACAAGAAAGAGTCTTACCCGCAAGGAGAACTGCTAACCACAAAGCTATGTTCACTCTTTTGTCACATTCAACGCCTTAAAGCACAATTTCGACTGGCCTTTCGAATCTACAATATCAAATATTACAATCCAATATCAGACGGCATTTTGTATGTATGTGTCAAACACGGATCACACACCGAATCGTCCAGTCTCTGATCTGGCTCGAAATCGGTTGCATTGACAATAAGTGATGTGTGACAATTGCCTTAGCAAGAGGAGAGAAGACACGTTTCTTAATGTTTTACTGTATATGGATAATAGTATTGTTAAAATCCTAAGACCTCTGTAGAAATGTAGCGCCTGAAAAAATGTATTTTCATGTCTCTCCATGACCACAGTTCGACTAATGAATCATATCAGTTGCATAACGTTAACACAGTGAAGAAACACGCATTTTTGTCACTGTATTTTGATAGCTTGGTGCAAAACTAGTGTAGCTCCTTCACATTTGCAAAATAGTTGCAATAGTTTTGCACCAAGCCATCAATTTACTCTCTCGGCATCATAGACAACTTCAATCCCAATAAACAATCATGCATACCAATATCAGATGTCGCTTAAACATATATGCTTATCACACACTTTAGTCTTATCATTAAAGGAGAAACAGAAACCAAATAATACGCATTTATATCCGTACCGTTTTTCATTGAAATATTTCATCTAAATTTTATTTCAGAAGAAAAAGCCGTTTCAGACATTTTTTTTTATTTTAGGGATCGAAAGCTTTAACACGAAGCAGTGCATGAAAATAGAAATGTCAACAATTTAATCTTAGTTTGACTGATGAGAACAGCCTCGAGTGCCACCATAAACCCACAGCTTGCGGTGAAACTGTTATCTGCAAACACAGTCTGCAGCAATGTTCATAACAGTGTTCTGCTCGAATAGTATTTAAATGTTAATAGCAGAGTTAACAATTCTTAGATATTAATGAAACGATTGTCAGAACATTCTGCAATAATAACACATATCTATTCGTTTTGCAGTTTTAAGAATGTGAAAGGATGGGGATAACGTAATTAGATTAAGCGAATAATTTCATTAGCGTCATTTCATATATCGCGAAGACAATTTGCATCGAAAAATTTTTACATGTTGACCTCAAGTCCTTTTACATGTAAATGAAGAGAAATTTGACAAATGTGAAAATATTCCCAGTTCAAATGAAGATAAAAACCTTCTGATTTGCACTGAGAATTTTCTTTTTATGAACAACACTTTCCAAATTATTGCAACTGAACAATATTTTCACACGGCTTTGACGCGGTCAGACGCCATGACACTCGGCATATGTTCCGGATCCTAACCGATCAACACTCGGACATTAGCTTCACTAAATTCAAAGCAAAGCTCATGTGATAATATAACCAAAAAAAGGTTTAACACATACATTTTTAAATAATTTTGTTAAACGTTATATAAATATGATAAATTGCATAATTCCATACATGCATTGTTGCTCATATAGAAACACAACATAGAATAAAAGTTGCCTTTCAAGATGACCTTTTTAAAGGGCGTGTAGAAAAAATGTTATCAATAGGCGAGTCTTTGTCGCTTAACAACATTTAGAAGAGTTTTAAACAAAATCACAAAAAACAACGAGTGTCAGATTCTTTTTATCATTAATTATGTATTAAAGATTATGTTTGGTACTGAAACAGATTAACGGTAAATGGAGTTAAACTTAAACTTAAGTCGTGAAGTGTAGCTGCATTCGGTACAATATGATACAAATTATAGCTATGACGTCTTTGTTTTGTCTTACACATATGTCATGTAAATTCGTGATGGTTTTATTAACCCGGAAACAACGAATGTTATGTGATAAAATGAGTTATTGCGCGGATAATGTCAAAGTCTTAGACATATACTAATATCCAAACAGTTAACACAATTCATAACAAATGCACGCTCTTATGTTCGTTTGAAATTATGCAGCATTAAGAAAATGCGGCTTTTTAAAAAACAAGACAGCTGAACGAGCATTATGACAAACTGCTCTAGTGGATACCAATTGCATATCATATGCAAAAAATAAAGATAAAGCTGATAAACGATGTTTGTCACGTGCAACGAAATACGTCAAGACTCAGATTTAACAAAACTTCCTAGAATTGCCAACAAGACCAACTTCCATTGCCATTGCACTAAATGTTTGTATTCCTGTTTTTACTGACAGTGATAAGTTTAGTGTAGAGACACTGCAGTGAATACCGAAATACAATTTTGATATTTTTGATTGAGCAAAATCTGTTTAAGACATTTTGTGAAAGCAGGACAGAGGTTTACGTCTGATTAAGAACACACTTGTACAGCTACTATAGACCATGACAAGTTAGCCATTTACTTGTTTTAAGTGTCTGGCATCTAACTTTTGCATTCTCATTGTCCATCAAAACTAAACTTACACTAGTATTGCACAATGACGGCCTCCTTTAAAATGCCGCAAGTGCTTCTCCAAACGAAATGCCAAGTCATTAAAGATGAGTCATGTTTTAATATGCACCAACATTGAAAGACTGCAATAATTGGAATGAGAAATAATGTAAAAGCATGTGAATCATCTAGGAAACACTTAAAGACTTGTCAACTATTTTCATTTGTCGTTACGCGCAATAGCTATGAAAGAAATCACAATGGAACATTTAACCCTCTGCCCGTTATGCTAGACTCGTGTTAGACTAGATTACTATGAAAGTTTGTTACAAATATATATATTATATTGGAGGAAGGACGACACCATATTTAAATGGCTTTTAACAATTTAGAAACTTGAGCATTTGCTCACGATAAACAAATGTTACATTGCCTCAATGTGTTACATAGTTATCTGTTACCAGAGGCGACTTAAATGCATATCTTTGGAGATAAGGGTTAAAAAATTAGGCCTGCTTTCGTTTTATATATTAATAACCTTTCAGAAATATAAGAATGTGCACCAAAACATATATCCCTTTTTTAGCGGGCTAAGACAATTATCAAAATAACAACTCAAAGAATATTTAGATTAATAGTAGTGTAAGGGATTACATAGTACTATTCTTTAACAGTCATCGCTCTTATCACGGATACAGGAAGCATACAATAATTATCCACGAAAGCTGCTTGTTTTGCTCGTTATTTGTGGTCTGATGTTTGTTTGTTGCTGCTTATAACATTGCAAATGAATGAAAACTGCGACTAGAAGGTATGCAATTGTATAAATGTTTCCTTGTCCTTCAGGTGGAGTTTCATAAAACAGAACATTACTTTCTTATGATTTAGCGCTATCATTTATGTGCTTCCAACAGGTAACGACTCTTCTTCGCCGTTCTATATAGTGTGATTGTAATGTCGGTGTAGAAGTAGCATTTTGCTGTTTTTGCAACTTGTACTATATATTCGTACGAGAATTTAGCATAATCGCTTTACACCGTTTTGATTTATTGTTTATCCGCCGATATTTGTACTAGTATGATTGTAATGTCGGTGTAGAAGTAGCAATTACATTCTTACCACCATTTGGCTTGCTCGTTGGTTTGCTCCAACAGGGTAAGTTAGCTTTTAGATGTGAATCTTGTAAGGTGTATTTGACATAGCATAGTATGATCTATTTTCTACTTTTGTGTATGCACTATTCAAGACATAACATTCTGTCATTAAGTTAATGTTATTAAAGTAACATAAGCTATCGGCAATAATGGATGTCAGTGTGTTTGTTTTTCGTCTATGTCTCATCGTTATAACTAGGCTGTTGCAACGTATTAACTTTCCTGTAATTTACCAGTGCGGTTGTATACTGTTATCATTACAAGTACTTTTCTCCAATGATAGGCCGTTTGACGCATATATGACAGATAACGATAAAATAATTGTGTGAAATGTAGCATAAGCATAAGCTCATAATTGATCTGAATCGGCTAAAAGGCAAACAGAGGTATTCAAAATAAGCTTTAAAAAAGAATAAGCAACTACAATACCGTTCGAAATGGCGTTTTGTATCACAGATCATCATTCATGTGGTTTATGAAGTAAATGACGACCACCCTTGTTATCTTGAACATCTTGTTAATTCGAACTAAATTCTTAACCAAAACATAGGATTTCTAAATTTTTGGAAACGTGGGGTGATTATTTACATGTGTTCAAATTACCCGAATTTCGTATATGATTTTAGTAACAATTCGAAATCATATAAATAATTCCCCCGACGTAATGAGGTTTGTCTCTATACGCTTTTTAGAGACTGGAATGCATGTATGAAGGCTGTCCGCTCTTCAGGTATATGTTAGTACAGATAGTTATGAATTTACATTAAAAAGGTTTCGAGACTTACTTTTATTGTAATTGGCAGGACTGTTTTATAAGTTCGAATTACCCGAGGTGTGAACTTCGGATCATTTTATTTAAAAAAAAGAGAAATTCTACATGTTTCGACCAAGCAAACGTCTACCGTTGTGGTTCATATTTTAACTTTCAAATCAAGCATGAATTCGACTTAACCGAGTTAGAGAAATATTTTGTTTAACGAATAGGTTGTGAACTGAGAATTACATGTCAACAATGTCTTTTATGTATATTGTGTTTGGATTAGTTTTAATTCAAATTTGTATTCAAATTGAAATACCTGGAGGACTATGAAAACTATTGTATTGTTTGTAATGAAACAATTCAGATATCCAATGTATTTCTGAACCAAAAACCTTGCTTGATAAGTGGTGTCTTGAATGCATCTGAATACATATACACAAGTAACATTCTCAAAATTCGCTACTTAAATACCTAATTAAACTTTAAATGGGTGAGTAGCGGTGTTTGTTATTGTAAATTCAATACCCGCATGTGGTAAAACATGTCCAAGTCATTTAAAACTCATAACCTCAAATGCTTTATATAGAGAGACAACACTACCTCATATGTTTTATCTAGCTGAAGCAAAATATTTCACAGACCAAAATTGCTTATTTTGAATCCTTTTTAAAAAACAATGGGAAATGGATCATCTGTGGTAAATGCGTAAAATATGTCTGTTTAAAGTAAATAATTAACTTATTCGAACAGTCATTGTGTTTTGCCACGTGTTACGTTTCGGATAACCACAAATGACGCGATAATTTTGACTGCAATTATCTGGGAACGTTTCTGTTTTCTGTTCATTGTTTGTTAGATAATAACCATTGTCTCACCAATAACCACGGCAATTGACCTATCCACAACGACATTATCTGACGAAATGTATCAATACTATTTAAGCAAAAAAATCCCATTTTATATATTGTTTTAGAAACATTTTAAGAGTATGAGCTCTACTGTCAACGGTGTTTTTATAAATCGTCGCTACAGAAGCCCCATAAAACAGCATACGTATATAACTTGTATAAGTAAATAATCGATTTGTTCGGACAAACGACCTCAAAATTCCCAATAAACAATCGATCGTATCCAAATTTTAAATTTTCGGTTAATACAGGTTTTGGATCAAATAGCAAATTACAGAAATGCTTAAATAAACTTTGACTTTTCCGAAAACAAAATGATCGGAATAAATTTTGTTTAAAAATAAGTGAAGTTCCTGACCAGATCCGCCAAATCAGGGACTTCACCTTTTTGAAGTGTCGACTTGCGTCGCCTATTGCGGTGAAAGGTATGATATAAAGAATGATAGGCAACTTCACATAAGAATGCCCTTTTAGTACTCTTTCGATGAGTACCACTGGGTGCCCGATTCCTAGGTCCAAGCTACATGCAAAATAAAAGTCCGGAATGGCCGAAAAAGAAATTTTCTTAGCTTTTTTTTTTATCTTTGTGCTCCTTTTAGACTAATTCACAGTGACATTACTTGCTTAATAGGAAAAGGCAATCTGCTACAGAGGTGATAAAGGGGGCTTGTATGGAGTAAAGGGTTAACCTACTGTTTCCGATTTTAATAAAACAAGATTCCGTATCATATTAGCTGCAAATTGCCTTTGCAATAGTCAAATCATGACACCAGCAGGTAAAATGAATAAATGGCAAGTTGCTATTCTGCAATGGTTGTCACAACTTTGATGAAATGGGAACACAACATAGAGTATCGATTGCAGCTGAAACATCAGTTTGTTACTCATTTCTTCATCCACAATTATAGCATAAGAGCACGAAATTAAAAACCTTGTGACAAATGAATCACTTGTTTGCGTGATCAAAGTTTTCTTTCACTCTTTTATAGTTACACAACAGTTTGATGTAGTCGGACGAGATTCGGAATTGAAATAGAGGTTAGATTTGATATGTAAAATGAAACTTTGTTTACGGGCGAATGCTCTAATTTCCTACAATAGTTTTAAAGTCCTTTTGAAATCAAAACCGAGCTATTGGAGGAAAGCGTTATGTACACTTTGATAAATATAGTATGCCCAGTTCGTATTGCCCTTTTAAAAATAAGCAACCGTATATCCTTACAAGTTTGTATTACAAAACTTCTCATTTCCTTTAATGAGAAAAGCAAGTTTTGTCCTATATTCAGAAAGGTTTCTGTATAGCTATGTAACTCATTATTTTTATGCCAGTTACTCATCAAGAAAATTAACAATTACTATTGACAACAACCGGTACATACCACAGGAATATTGTCTCTCGTAAACAGAGTTTAATGTCATGTCAGAACATGTGTCTGATTTGTTCAATACATTATACATGTATATTTTGTTTAGGGTAACTGCATGTAATATATTGACCTTTTTGCTGCCATAGGCGACTCAAATCGACTGTGCAAAAAGGCGAAGTGCTAGATCAGACACCGCCATTTAGGCGGGTGTCTACTAAATGTCTCGGCTTCCGATTGGTCGAGAAAAAAGTACGGGTAATCCGTAGCTAATGTTTACAAATTCCAGTTTACTGATAGGTTGATAATGAATGTATTATTTGAAAAAGATCTTGTTTCGACGTATTTTTTAAAATAAGGATGTGATTTTATAACATGCAGGTAAAATAAGGAGTGATGTTCGGGTTGATGATAATTTTTGACAAATGACATGAAATTTAGTGATGAATTTGGGGTAATCCCGGTTGGCAGTGTGTAGCTCAAATATTTAACGGATGACACGTATATTCAATGTCATAATGAGATACCACTTGAATGGAACTTTCAAATTAGGGGTAACGTAATAGCCAACGAGATAAAGGGAAGTTGGTTTAAACATAAACGTTATAATAGAGGTCCATGGAAAACCATTAAGTAGACACTGACCTAGAAGGCGGCGTCTGATCATGGACTTCACTATTTTGCTATAAAGGTTATTCCAAATATTATGGTTTCGGAAATGTCAAAGTTGATTTTATTATTTCCATTATTCATTTCGTACAAATAGTTGATCGAAAACCAGTTACAACCGACAATTCTTAATTTGGCGACAACAGGTTTAATATCACACAGCACACATCATGGTTTCAAATTCACCAGTAACATTTTAGATTCAAAAATATCTAACCTTTCTGTTTCAAAGACAGATTTTTACATGCTGGGCACCAAACAACAAAAAGCTATAGATTTTTCTTGAGATTAGAGTCTGAGAAAGCGATGGTGAACACAAGGAATGAATCTCTTTGACAGTCCTATTTCCCCAAGTTATTCCTGTAATTATATCTGAAACTGTTGTTCCATGATTAAACCATTTATATTTTTTTTACTATTTGCTCTCCTTTTGTGTACATTTTTGGTTTTGTTGTGGGAATCATCGAGTGTTTAAATCTGATTAAATACTTTTGATATTATGTTTAATGTGTTGTCTTTTTAAAGAACTACTAGTAATTAGTTCCATAGATCAAAGTCACGTTGATTGACGTTTCGATTTATATTTCCTAGACATGAAGACTCTTCAGCTTGCACAGGAGTCAACGTTAGCAACTATCCGCGTACGCGACATTGTAAAGTTGTGTGAAACTTATACACGTGCAATTATGTCACCTTACCATTTACTCCATTTGCTAATATATGACTTATCCACATTGAAAATGAAATTATGAATTGGAACAGCGTCTATACGAAATGCAACCATCAAATTCGGATGGCTTTGGAAACGTTGCGGAAAATTCTATTTTAAATGTTTGCTAGTTCTGAGAAAATGCTCCATTTTTCACGATGTTTCCACAGGTCTACAGAGGCTTCAAATTAAATTCATATATTTAAAGACTAAAGGACGAAGATATATAGAACACCACGGACGCATTACAATATCATAAGTCGGCTTGCGCCATATGAAAAGGGGATTCAGACATCACAAGTAATGTTTTTCCTCCATTTAAATATTCACCGTGGTTAAACATCGGAGACGTGACAACTCATCTAACTATACACTGTGTGCAATATCCGAATATCCCTGTTATCATGACACTGAAATTTTTGAAGGTAGTAGACGGTAGATATAATCTCTTTCAACTGTCTTAAAATAAATTGGTGCTTAACACTTTCGCTGCCATTGTCGATTTAAATCGACGTTAAAAACATATAGTCCAAGATCAGACGCCGCCTTAGAAGGCGGCGTCTGTTCAGGGACTTAATTTGTTTGCAATACAAATATTCCGAACATTTAGGTTTTAGAAAAGCTTATGTATTATATGTACGTTAAAACATGCAATTTGGTCCCAAACCAATTTCAAACGACAATTTTAGATTTGGCAATGAAAGGGTTAAAAACCAATTAATTTTTGCGACGTGGTTCTGATAAGTGGTCTGAGAGTCAAGAGAATCTGGTCCACTGCGTAGCCTTTGCATCATAGCAATAGGCGACAAATAGGACTCGTACTCTGCATCTCTGATTATCATGCAGATATTAAATGCCATACCCCGTATTTTTATCTCGATGTACATATGATGTGGACATAGCAACCATTTTCCTGACGAGGCGCCATATGACCTAGATGGGTTGTTGCGGTGCCGTACAACCCATCCAAGTCAATATGAAACATATACAAATAGTGCCAAAGTTTCACTGAATACTTTGCGTTAAAACGTTATATTTATTCTACTTAACATTAACAGACGGTAGGTATCGGTTTTTGTAAACTTTGTCCTTACGTGATCACATAAATTTCAAAATTCAGCATAAACATGTTAACTTTGCTTGTTTGTAGCACAAACGAACAATCGTAACCAATGCCATGTTGACTGTACAGTTAAACCTCTCTAAAGTGACCATTAAATGAAGGAGCATGGCGATCGCTGAAGGCAATTTACAGCTCAATGCAGGTTGAATGTAATGGAAAAGGCTTATACTGGTGCTTTCTGTATCTCGTGTTCTAAGCTGAGCTGGCATTAGTCTTTAAGACTACATACACGTTTTCTTTTGATTTGTTGCTCTAGCGAGGTTGTACTGAATACATCGCAACAAAGTGTGGTCTTTACTTTAATCTGTGTTCCGACCGGGAATTCCCTTGATAACTATTTTTTGACTTTGACAACCATTAAGTCTCATTTCACCGGAGCAAATGTTTTCCCACTCAAAAAGCTGGTAACAGTGCGGACTCTTTATTACAAATTAATTTGTCTGTCGTCGAATAACAGTCCTTATTATTGGAAACCCTGAAATATAATGTTGATATGCGACACAGGTTTAATTAACTCATTACGTATAACAATTTTATACTTCTGCTGGTTTCAGTCAAGTTCGTAAAAATACAATTTGGTTTCCACGCAAAGCGACAAGCCTCTACATTGATAATTAAATGTTTATCTTTTACCAGGCTGAGCGTAATCACCTATAAAGAAAAAATAGTACTTGACATTCTAGGTACTTTCTGATCACAAACGTCAAGCGAAATGCTAGATATCGGCGTGTGTCTTATACCATTTAAAGACGAAAGACACATGCATAGTTTTAGAAGAACGCCGTCTATAAATTCTTAAAATGCGTTTGTGCCGTTTGTTAAAATATCATTTACGTGTTTTGACCAACACCTATTTGTTTTTTTAGTGTATATATGTATATATATATATTGTATTTCATAATAATTCCACTGAAAAAATATCAATAATGAGCTGTCGCTCGTTACGAGCTCTAAAGGCGCTTCTATAGAGGAAAGGCGTAACTCATTCTACACTCGACCGATGAATCCTATTTTTCTGAACAATTCGGGAAGAAAAGACAATATGTTTAATGATTTATTGTAAAACAGATTATTACCAAACAGAGAAATTCTTGGACTCTCATTGGTCAATTGCGGTCAGGTGCTCGGAAAATATGAGACCGTATTTTGCGAGCTTGACAGC